>PVIJ01012095.1:0-51455 GCA_004024925.1 Scalopus aquaticus | reverse complement strand
CCACTATGAGATACCACCTCACACCTGAGAGGATGGCACACATTAAAAATACAGGCAACAACAAATGCTGGAAAGGATGTGGAGAAAAAGGAACTCTTCTACACTGCTGGTGGGAATGTGAACTGGTCCAACCACTATGGAAAGCTGTATGGCAATTCCTCAGACTGCTAAACATGGAGCTCCCATACGACCCAGCAATCCCACTTTTGGGAATTTACCCAAAGGACACAAAAACACTAATCTGAAAGGATACATGCACCCGTATGTTCATTGCAGCACTATTCACAATAGCGAAGGTATGGAAGCAACCCAGATGTCCAAAAATAGATGACTGGATCAAGAAGATGTGGTCCATATACACAATGGAATACTATTCAGCATTCAAAGAAGATAAACACATGCAATTTGCAGCAACATGGATGGAATTAGAGGGGATCATACTCAGTGAAATAAGCCAGAAAGAAAAAGAAAAATATCAAATGGTTTCACTTATAACAGGACTATAAGGAAACCAAATAGGAGAGAGACACTCAGCAGTGTGGGGGGGGGGGGAGGGAGGATAAGGGCACAAAATGTAATAGAAAAGAACACAAGGGACCATGGAGATGGATCACGGGTGAATTGGTGGTGGGCTACCCAAGGGATATACAAAATGTAAAAGACATAAATAACAATAAAAATAAAAATAAGAAAATAAAATAAATTCTTCTATACTGCACAGCAGTTGTAGGGAATTTTCATTCATTTTGGGGCTCTTTTTTTACTGAGATATAATTGACATGTAACGTATTGATTTCAGGTATGCAACATAATGATTCTATATTCCTTGTAAAACAATCACACTAAGTCTAGTTAACATTCATCACAACAGTTCATTTTCTTTTTCTTATGGGGAGAACTTTTGCGTTCTTCTCTCTAAGCAGTTTTCAAATAAGCAACATAGAATTGTTAAGTATAGTCGCCCATGCTGTAACTACAGCCCAAGATTATTCTGTAGCTGGAAGTCTGTGCCTTTTGGAGTCCCTTCACCATTTCATCAAGCCCCAACAGGGCTGGCAACCACCAACCTGTTCTCTATGAGTTCAGATTTTAAGGGCTTTGGGGAATTGTTTTTGTTTTTGCTTTCATTTTAGGTTCTATACATAAATGAGACCATATAGTATTTGTCTTTCTCTCTCTGACTTACTTAAACAAAATATAAGACCTAAGTGGCAATTAGTAGTAATTAATAGTAGGTCTACACAAATAATATGTATGAGAAAAGTATAATTTTTCATAATATTTATTTTTGCTCTCCAATAGAGTAGTATATTCTAATCTTTAAAACTCTCTACTGTCTATTACAGAGATGCTATATACACATTTTGCTATGTTAATGTGCATCCTTAAGATACACGAATGTGATGCTTTTTTAAAAAGAACATAAATATAAGAGGACTAATTAAACCAGTATTGCCTATATTTGCTTAAGAAAATAACAAAACATGTTTCTTTCGGCCTCATGAATCAGCAGGATAGTTATAATCTTTTCAAATCCCTCTCAAATAATAAGTCTCTGAACTGACTGAATATTGAGGCCAGCCTTCTTTTCCTTCCTATAGTAGTAGGAAAGTCAAATGTAAAATTCATATTGTCTCGCAGTTCTGTTCTTAATGAGTCCACATTACACTGCTTTTGTCTAGCTGAATACCCTCTCCACAAAAGAATTTGAGCATAGACACTTAAGATTTTATTTATTGGCAGCAACAGGCTTTTGGACTTGTAGAAATTAGTTCATCTCTATAAAAAAAAAAGTCCATTTACAGCTGATCCACAAGCATGTTATGGTACACCAGTTGTATATCCATCAGGCCCTGTGCATTTTTGTTTTTATTCAACTGATTTTCCATGTTTAAAATGTCCAAGGTTTTGAAATACTCCAGAGTTAAACCTCTCCAGGGAAAATGGTCTTAAAGCACTGAAGTAATATGAGCTTGTGAAATCAAAGTTGGGCCCCAAATAAGCAAAAATTTTAGTAGAGAATTTGAGAAAGTTCTGTTAATGTGGCTCTTGCTATTGGCATTTTTATAAATGCTGAAGCAGAGTTCATTCTAGAAAAAAATGAATCTTTTTTTTTTTTCACGTAAATGTTTGTCACAACTTAAAACGATTCAAGTGCAATCAGTTCATCCTTTTCTAGGCTCTTGAAATTCTCCTGAACAACCACCAGTTTTGGAGAAAGAGCATATAGATCTCTATTTGCAAGTAATTCTTTGTCCCATCCACAAGGTATCTCCAAGTTAGAGAAGGGGACTCTCCTTGACTCACACTTGAAAATGTCTTACAGCAGGCCAACATGTTAAAATCTTTCTTTATGGCCAATAACAGTGTATGAAGATGTGCCATCTAATAGGGTTTCCCTCTTTCCATTTCTATAAAGTCAAATCTTTTATTGCCTCTCCATGTCTTGAGAAAACTTCAAAGTGACAAAAACTTTCCTTTTGAATAACACAGACAAGCAAGATGCGCAGGATATTCAGCAGGTAAGATCTTTTCATTTACTTTGGTAAGAAGTTTTCTAGAATAGTTAGAATTTGCCAAAATTTATATTAGCATATCTGTCAAATACACAGTGACAGGGGAAGGTCTAGCTTGCTGCAGACAAGATCACCAACAATCTTTCCCTTCGTATTTTCTGAACTTTCGTTAGAATCCTTACAAAAATCAAGAAACTCATTTTTTCAAACAAAATTACCTAAAAGCTAGGGAGATCTATTTTTTGATTGCTGTTATTCCTCAACATTATAGAAAGCACAATCATCAATAAGAACTAACAGAATCAGCTCTACAGGATGAAGAACTACCAGATCATTTACCAAATTTCACTGTCCAACCACAGAATACTTTCATTGCAACCTCTGCAACAGCAAATATAATTTTACTTGGTCTCACAGAACAATCAAGGAAATGATCTAACAATGTATTTTCATTCAGGCTATGCTTAAGCCAATTCAGAGGTCCCTGTTTTTAACTAAACACTGGTGTCTTGGGAGAGATGAAAACCCTTTAAAATGACTTAGAAGTACTTGCCTGTCTCACTGGAGACCTGTGAGTTTCAGCTGCCTGTGCTCTTTTACGGCCCCTTCTCCAGCATGCACAATCTAAAATTCTCTCTGTATATTGTGTGGTATCTTTAGTTGGGATTATTTACCTCCCTAATCCAGTTATACGTGTCCTTCCATCCATCATTAAAATTTCTCCATATCTTAGCTTTCTTTCTCAGTAATATCTGGCTCATGCTGGCATTGGTACTGTGATCACTCTCATTTTATTATCTGAACTTTCAGAAAACCTGGTTACAATATTCTTGATATTAAAATTAAACCAACGAAGCCCTGTTGTTAATGATCAAAATCACAATGCACTTACATTCCCAGCATGGCACCACCATGGAGAGTCCACGCTGGTGAACCCCAAAGCAGAGCTGCTGACAAGGAAAGTCAGAGGAAGCAATCGCCTTCAGGCCCTATTTTGGGAGCTCCATATGAGTTTTGTACTTTTCCCCCAACTTTCCTAAGCGATCACCAGAAACCAAAAGCTTTCACACATCTCTGAGGGCTTCCCCAGGACACACAATTTTTAATGCAAAATCTGAGGTGGTCACAGTCAAGCCAGGAGAGCGGATCACTCTTTCTTTGGTGATTTATTAAAAATATGGTGACAGAGTTTATTTCACATGGTAAGAGCATATATTAATCATACAGGAAGAATCTTTGAGCTTTCCATCACTCCTCTCATAGAAACATAACAGAAATTATCAACTCCAGTTCATTTTCTCCACTCCACCTACTTCTCCCAGCAGTCATTTATAATGACTCCCCAATAGGGAAAGAAAAATATTCATCAAAATGGATGAGTTTGGGTTACAGTGTTATTATTCTACAAGGCTCTAGGAAATTTCCTTCAGGCATTATCAGCAAATCTCGCCTATATATTTTCCTAAGATTGTGGGCATTTGTTACTTTTGCTACCCAGCATCTACTCCTACTTTTTGTGGAAACAGTGAGCTGATTTTACATTGGAATAAAAGTAAGGTGAGTCTATCATTGAAAACTGTGTGCACATTTAAAATGGTTGGCAAGATCAGTAACAAAAAGGCCAACTACCCAATTTTAAAAGGGGTAAAGAATTTGAATAGACTTTTCTCCAAAGAAGAAACAGGAATGCAAATTGCATGTGTTTATCTTTTTTGATTGCTAAATAGTATTCCATTGTGTCTATGTACCACATCTTCTTGATCTAGTCATCTATTTTTGGGCATCTGGGTTGTTTCCATACCTTAGCTATTGTAAACAGGACTGCAATAAACATAGGGGTGCATGCATCTTTTTGGATTAATGTTTTTGTGTCCTTTGGGTAGATTCCCAGAAGTGATATTACTGGGTCACATGGACATGGATGGAGCTAAAAGGGATCATGCTCAGCGAAATAAGCCAGAAAGAAAGAAAAATATCAAATGGTTTCACTTATAGCAGGAATATAGGGGAACGAAATAAGAGAGAGACATTCAGCGAGGGAGGGGGAGGATGAGGGCTCAAAACGGGGGCGAAAAGAGCACAAGGGACTAGGGCGATGGTTCACGCGTGAATCGGTGGTGGGTAACTCATGGGGAGTACACAATAATGTAAAAGACATTAATAATAATAATAATAATCATCATCATCATCATCATCATCATCATCATCATCAAAAAAGAAGATACAGGAATGGCCAACGTGTGGGAAAAGACACTCTGTCATCGGTCACTGCAGGGAACGCAGATTCAGGTCACAGACAAACCGCCTCACACAGACTGAGAAGGCTAGAAATGGTCATTTTTAAAAGTGGAAAATAACAGGCAATGATGTGGAGAAATCACATATTGTTGATGGGAATATAAAACAACGCAACTGTGTGGACTTCAACGGCTTCTTAAAAAGTTTATTGCAGCACTGTTTACAATAGCTAAGGTATGGAAACAACCCAAATGCCCAAAAACAGATGACTGGATCAAGAAGATGTGGTACATATACACAATGGAGTACTATTCAGCATTCAAAAAAGACAAACACATGCAATTCGCAGCAACATGGATGGACCTAGAGGCGATCATGATCAGTGAAATAAGCCAGAAAGAAAGAGAAAATTATCGAATGGTTTCACTTATAACAGGAATATAGGGGAGCCAAATAAGAAAGCGACATTTAGCAGGGAAGGAGGGGAGTGGGAGGGCTCAAGAGGGGGGAAGAGGGGAGCACGGAGGACTACGGTGATGGCTCCACGGGTGAACAGGTAGTGGGTAACTTATGGGGAACACACAATAATGTAAAAGATACGAATAACAAAAAAAAATATATCTATTTAAAAAAAAAAAGTCAAAACATGTGGGACCTCCCTGGTGGCGCAGCAATTGGGCGCTGCGCTGTGGAGCTGTCAGTAGCGCGAGTTCAATGCCCAGCTGGGGAGAATCCCACATGGTGTGGCAGACCTCTCCTGCCTCGCCCGCTGCTCCCCTCAGCAGTGTGTTTCTGATCTGCCTGTTCTGCTCCCCACTCTGTCTCTGGTAAACCCTCTCGTCGCCCCACGCCTCTGGCCTGTACCCCAGCTTGTATGTATAAATGAATAAATCTTTTAAAAATATATTTTTAAAAAAGTCAAACACGTAATTACTTTATAATCCAGCAATTCCAATCCTGAAAGGATTGAAGGCAGATACTCAAACAAATATACCTACACATGTGCTCATAGCAGCAGTGTTCAGAATAACCAATAGGTGAAAACAGCCCAAATTTCCATCAACTGACAAACAGACATACAAAATTTGGTATATTCATACCATGCATTTGAATATTATTTAGTCATGAAAAGGAATGAAGTACTGATATATGTTACAATATGGAAGAACCTTGAAAGCATTATGCCAAGTGAAAGAAGTCAATCACAAAAGATCACATATTTATGACTCCATTTATATGAACTATCCAGAATAGGTAAACCCATAGACATAGAAAGCAGACCAGTCATGACTAGGGGTTGGGACAGGAACAAAATGGAAAGTAATGAGTATGGATGAAATGCATATGATGAAAATGTTCTCTTTGCAATGATGAAAATGTTCTAGAACTAGAGAGAGATGTTAGTTACACAATAGTGTGTAATAGCACTTGTTCCAATAAATGGTCAACTTTACCAATTATTAAAAATTGTTAAGCTTTCAATTTAATTTAATTTTCAGTTAAAATTAAAAATTAAATTTTTTTCAATTGTTAAAAAAAGGGATGTCAAAGGATGTTGATAACCTAACTCAGAAAACACTCATGATGTATCATTAAATAAAAGTACAGTGGAAGCACAATGGTTTTAAGATGATCCTGTTTTTGTAAAGCAATAGTAATTATAATATATATATTATACATGCATGTATACCTATGCATAAAATAAATCATAACTACTTATGTGTAACTGTTGAAAGAGATTATCTCTGAAAAGTAGAATTATAGAAGCTATTAATTATATATGTATTACTGTTCTAAAAAAATAGGAAACATAATAGAATTTTAAAAAGTAATTATTGACACCTTCCAAGTCTGAGTAAATTAACATGAATTTACATACTGCCAATACATTCTCTTTTTTATTTATTTGGTGTATGATTTAAAATTGCATCATTAATAATTTTATTTAAAATATTTCCTCCCCACTGTCCTTTTTCCCCTTCATTTTGACAGCAATTCTCCCACTTTAGTGGATGAAAGTAGTTCTGCTAAGAATGTGGGCTGTATCTTTACAAATGCCATGAACTTTTTAGCATGTGGGTGACACCCTTACTTAATTTCCTACCCTGACGCAACATTTCCCCTTAACTGTCTGTATATTTATTGCGTCAATATGATCTTGGAGCACAGAGTTAAACACCTCTGGTTCAAACTGTCATTTTGAAGGAAACTCTGGCACCACTAACAATTGCTTGTTAAAGGAATGTCTGAGATCACAGGGAGACGAAGCGATCTAAAATGGAGTCATTTTTTTGAGTTTGGGGGATATGGTGACTCCAAATGACAACACATTTATAAACCACAAGGCAAGACAGGACATGTTGGGGCAGGGCAGTGGTTGAGCAGTGAAAGTGTTAGTTACATGTCTCCTGATCATAACAGTTTTAGACAAGGGCTTCAGAGGGACTGGAAATGAGCAATAAAGATAGTATTGCTTATTGACATTTGGTAAGTTCTAGCTATGATTCTGGACGCTTCTATGAATTAGCCCATCTAAATCTCCCATGGGATGAAGTACTGTTGTACTCAATCTGAAAGTCTACAAATTGAGGCTCAACAAAGTTTTTAAGATACTTTCTTAAGGTCACAAAAGAAGGAGAGCCAAATCTTGAATCCAAGTCTATGGCTCCTAACCATGTTATTTTCATTACTTCAGAGGGTTTTCAATGGGTGTTCTTTCAGAGAGTATGAGGGGTAAAAAAAGTCTAGGGTACAAACAGAAGGCAGAAGCCAAATTTTTAACCACTTCCAGGTCATCTGTACTGCATTTTGAAGTTCCGCATAATAATTCATTTGGAAAAGGAGCAGAGATCTACCACTTTTTAAAAAAATCAACATCTTGTAAAGAAATCAGACTTTAAAAATATAAAACAGGCCTCCCCGGTGGCGCAGTGGTTAAGCGCTGCGCTGTGGAACTGTCAGCAGCGGCGACGCGAGTTCGACGCCCGGCCAGGGAGAATCCCACCTGGTGGGGCAGACCTCTCCTGCCTCACCCGCTGCTCCCCTCAGCAGTGTACTTCTGATCTGCCTGTTCTGCTCCCCACTCTGTCTCTGGTGAACCCTCTCGCCACCCCACGTCTCTGGCCTGTACCCCAGCTTGTATGTAAAAAAAAAAAATTGTTAAAAATATAAAACAATGTTTTTTTCCTGGTGTCTTTTCTCATTACTGGTTTCATGTATGACCTTGTCATCTGGTGTGTGGATATGGGTGGGCGTTGGTCATCACGGGGTCATGTTAAGATTGCAACCGAGTTTAGATGTTTTTGTATCAAAGCAAAAAAGGTCGATGTGGACATCAGTGCTTTAGTTTTATCTGATAGAGCATTGGTATCAATAAAAGACTAGCGATCTTCAAAATACAGGTGGATATAATGACAGCCCAGGGCCCAATGAATTGAAAAGTCAGTATGTCTTGTATGATGACGAGTTCGTGTGACCCCTTTATTCCTGCATGACTTTGGACCTGTTACTAACCATCCCGCAGACTCGGCTTCTTCACTTGTAATATGGCGGCATAAATGCCAACTTTACAGTGATGTTATGAAAATTAAACAAGATGAGGAACATGAAAATACCTGGCACATCGTAGGTAGCCACTTAATGTTCCATTCATACTGATCATTCAAATTCTTGAAAATTGGCTAATGATAGCTGCTATGAGAGGCACTTATGGAGGCCTTGGTGGTTACCACAGGGTTCCATGTCAGATTGGCTCTTTGGAATAAAATACTCCCCCATGGTGGACATCTGACAAGTGCACAGCAGCTCTGCCCTCACACTCAGCCCTGTGCTGGTGAGTGGAAAACCTGGAAGCCCCACAGCAGAACAGCCTTTGTGCTGTCATTAATCCCTCCATTTTTCCCTATTGGACCTCATGATGTGAGGTCGGGATTTATGTTGTCATGCACGTTCTCAAATCCATCTTGGGGACATGTCAAATGAACAATCTCCCAAAGATCTTAGTAAATCCAGGTCCAAGGCCTGCACATCTAAGCCATTTCCAGGCATGAAAGGTTTCAGGAATTCCTTCCAGGGTAATTATCAAGGGCATAAGCCAACCCTGAGACATAAAATATCTTTTTGAACCTACCTTTAAAAAAAAAAGAAATTCTCTTAAAATCCTTTGATACAGGGGCCTCCCTGGTGGCGCAACGGGTTAAGCACAGCACTATGAAGCTATCCAGAGCCACTGTAGCATGAGTTCGATACCCAGCCAGGGAGCTTCCCACATGGCGCAGCAGACCTCTCCTGCCTCGCCCGCTGCTCCCCTCAGCAGCGTATTTCAGTCGATCTGCCTGTTCTGCTCCCCACTCTGTCTCTGGTGAATCCTCTCACCACCCCACACCTTTGGCCTACACCCCAGCTTGTATGCATAAACAAATCTTAAAAAAAAAAAAACCTTTGATGCAAAAAGAGAACTTGTATAAAATTCCATAGAAAATCATAAGTTATTCAACAGTTGTCCTCCGAAATACACTCTTCTACTTCTGCTTCAAAAACCAGAATCATTATTGACCCAATGACTAACTGTCCAATGAACTCACGTCCACCTTTGCCTTGAACTCTATTCTGAAAAGAACACTCATAAGACGCTACATGGAGTGAACGTTTATCCCCATGACAAAGAAAACTCAGGAAGTCAATATTTGGATTCTCCAAACAACACAAAGAATAAAGTAATGAGCTGAATTTCTTAAAAAGCTATTTTCTTTGAATAACTTGGAAATAGTATCTTCATAAATATGAAGTTCTCTCGTGACAACACTTCATTCTCCTAATATCTGAAATGGACGCCAGCTTGTGGATGAGACCCTCTGGCGCTGTAATACTGCTGACCACCAGCAGGCGCAGGGCCACGCTTGTCCCAGGATTGGGGGTGCAGCTTCCTTTCCTGTTTCTCTGCTTCACTGACTCCATCTTGCTTCAGGAACACTGGTCTCCTCCATGCTATTGCCCCATCACCTCCCGCTTTCTCTCTTAACCTTTATTATCACAACTCTGCCACTGTATTATTTAACTTCACAACAGCATCTTGTAATGGGGAGACCTAGATATTAACTCTGAAAAGTATTTTGGAGAGATTCATGGGATCTGAAACACAGCACATAAAATGGGACTTTATTGTGTGTGGTGATGATGATTACTGTGTTTAAGGTGGGCCATTTTCAAAGACATTATTTCAACCTCAAGAAACAGAGGCCTGGGGCTGCCTCCTTCCACTTTAGAGTCCTCAGACTCTACTAAAACTGCACACTGCATGTTTTATTTATTTATTCTAGTCATTTAATCATTTCTGCTTTTAAATGTTAGGGGGACATCACGCTGTGGGAGCATGGTACAGTGAAGACAGACTTGGATAGTCTTATCAGGAGGGCTGAGATCTTATCTTGCCCCTCTACACACTCCCTGTGAACATCACAGAAACTCACCTATTTGGACTTAGTCTGTTTATCTAGTGCGGGCACTGGAATAAGTGCCCTCTCCTTTCCCTTCTGCATGAAACATTTAAAGACTGTGGAAATTAAAATCCTATTGCTATATCATGAAATCTAAAATTGTTTTCCCCTTTAGAAAGCATGGTGAAAATATCTGAATTACAAAAAATTGGCCAGTAATGAGAAACAGGAATGAAAATACTCCAAGGTAAAGCTCTGATCATTCTGGAAGAAAACAGACAGAGACTTAGAAGAAAACAGAAAGAGATCCTGATGACACTCAGAGAACCTCCCTATCCCAGAGAGATCAGGACTTGAGGAGAAAGCAATGCAGGCATCTTCTGGACAAGCACAATGTAACCACCTTTCTCCTTCTTACCAACAGGTAAGAAGGAACGAGGCACGCTCCTGCTCTCACACACCTAAGTGATTTCCAAAATATGGGAGCGTCCAGAGACTTTTCTGTTATTGATTTCTAATTTAATTTCCTTGTAGTGAGACAGCATACTTTACATCACTTGAATTCTTAGACATTTACTGTGACTGGTTTTATGAACCACAGTATTGTCTGTTTTTCTAAATCTTCCCTGTGCACTTGAACGTACATTCTGCTATCGGTGGGTAAAGATTCTATAAGTATCAGTTAGGTCCATTTGTTGGTTAGTGTT
Source organism: Scalopus aquaticus (assembly GCA_004024925.1). Classification (NCBI taxonomy): domain Eukaryota; kingdom Metazoa; phylum Chordata; class Mammalia; order Eulipotyphla; family Talpidae; genus Scalopus; species Scalopus aquaticus. The sequence goes on along the minus strand of PVIJ01012095.1, from coordinate 40,559 downwards.
ATTCAAAATTTCTTTATCTTTACTGATTTTTCTCACTCCTTATTCTGTCCATTGTGTAGAGAAGGTTATAAAGATCTATAAGAACAGTCAAGGACCTGTTTATTTCTCCCTCAGTTATGTTAGTTGTGACTACATTTGATTGGAAGTTCTGTTATTAGGTGCATAAACATTCAGAGTTTTAAGTCCTCTGGATAAATTAACTTTTTATCATTACAGAATTACCTTCTTTACCTCCACTAATATTCTTTCCTCTGCAATTCACTTTGCCTGATCTTAGTAAAGTCAACCTAGCTTTCTTTCCATCAGTGTTAACTTGGTGCACCTTTTTCCTCCTTTTAACTTCTTTGTCTTTCTATTTAAAGTGTTTCTCTATGCAACATTAGCTCCATCTTGCCACCTAAATGATGTAATAGTCTCTGCTCTTTCTTTGGAGTGCTTAACCATTTCCATGGTTTTGATATAGTTACATTTAAGTCTCATTTTGCTGTTTGTTGTCTATGTGTAATATTTCTTCCCTGATCATCTTTTGCTCTTTTCTCCTTTCTTTGAAATTAACTGAATATTTTTATTCTGTTTTATCATCTTTGTTGCCTTATTAGTTACAACACTTCATTATTTGGGTGGTTGCTTTAGTTATACACAGTGTTATAAACCAACATTACCTCAATGAAGAAAAAAATAAAAGAATGAATGAATATGTGGAAAGCCAAGAAATCACTTCTCTTGACATAAGTGGCTGCCAGACAAAAAACACCCCAAAAGTGCCTGGTTTGGCTCATTGTATACGTTTCTTACTAGATAATGTCCCCAATTTGTTTCTTCAGTGAACAATGGTGACATCCTTCCACATAAACACTCACACACAATCTGTTCTCTCAAGCACAGACTAGCATGAAATATCATGAAGAAAATTTTTAAAGAGAATAAGGGTTTTAGGATAAAAATAAAGAAGAACAAAACTACAGATATTTTTTCAAGCACCACTCAGATCTGAAAGGGAAGAATCAAAGCCCAATATTCATCCATGAAAGCTGCATTAGAAAATTAATGCTCAGGGCCTCCCTGGTGGCAACAACAGGTTAAGTCACAGCACTATGCAGTTATCACAGCCACTGCAGCAAAAGTTCGACCCCTGGCCAGGGAGCTTCCCACATGGCGCAGCAGACCTCTGCTGTCTCCTCGCTGCTCCACTCAGCAGTGTGTATTTCCAGCGAAATGCCTGTTCTGCTCCCCACTCTGTCTCTGGTGAATCCTCTCGCCGCCCCATGCCTCTGGCCTGTACCCCAGCTTGCATGCATAAATAAATAAATCTTAAAATAAATAAAAAATAAAAATAAAAAAATTAATGCTCAGCTTTGCAGGAAAAGTAAAGTTGTTTGTATTGCATGTATAATACAAGTGAGCTCTAATGACTGAAGCTGGTTTCTTTTTCATAAACATATAATATGGGAATATGATTCTAAGATGATGATCTAGAGATAGGCTTTATGAATGTGAAAGCACAGTAAATTTTACCGACATATCATCATTAAATCAAGTAAAAATTCAAGTAATACATAATCATCTTTAACCTGCCATAGTCTATGTTTAAGTGTTTTTATGCCATTATATGTATAATTTTATATTATATATTAACTAATACTATGTAATGTAATAGCATATTAAAATATTTATCATAATTGTAAATAATGAGCTATATCTTTATATTATAAACAACTCAGCTGTCTCTATATTATATATTCAACATATATAATTATAATTGACTTATTTATTATATAGTTAAATTACATTTATTGTAAAAATTATGATTATGTACTGATCATTTAACATATAATTATAAGATAACTGGGTAATATGTTATATGGCCTCTAAGTCTATGTTTATCTGGCTCCTTCAAGTTGCCTCCTAATACACTGGTGTTCTCTTCCTCTCCTAGATGTTTCTAGTCTTGTTTTTCTTTTTGCTTCACTTTGGAAACTTTGTGTTTCTCCGTCTTCAAGTTCACTATCTCTTCTTCTGCCATGTCTGATTTACCTAATCTCAATCTAATGTATTTATCTCTTTCATGCTAGAGTTTTCATCTCTAAAAGTTCAATTTGGGTCTTTTTTAACATCTTCTGTGTCATTACTAACCTTGGAATGTATAGACTATAGTTAGAAAAACATTTTTAATGCTCTTGCCTGATAACTCCAACTGCATTGGAAACAATTAATTAATTCCTACTTCCAGGCATTACTTCCAGGATTTGATGGGCAGAACCAGTACAGTGTGGGTCTCGAGCTAACTTACTCCCCACGCATGAGGCCTGCCCCTTCTGTGTCCTCTTCCCAGCGCCCCGTGAATCCGGGGGCTTGGCAGTCCGCCTTGTAGGGCCAACCGTTATTCCTGCCCCTGACCCCCGTTCCGAGTGAGTTCCAGCCATATTCCCACCCTTCCTTTCGGGTGGTCTTCCCTTGGTTTGGGCAGTTTCCCCTAATTATGCTCTATCAATAACCATCTGGAAGCTTGAAGGGGAAGCTCTGGCAGTCTCTGGAGGTCTGTCTCTCTGTGCTATGAGTCTATGTTGGTGTCTCCAGACCCTCGCTCGTCTCTTCAAGTTGGGGAGTCTGCTATATGGGACCTGGGACCACCCCCACTCACTGCACTGCAACCACAAAATTCTCTTAAAACTGGTAATTCAAGGGTTCTTCCCTCAGGGATCTGTCCTTCACTGTCTGATGTTTACTATCTTTAAAAATATGTTGTTATATATATGTTACTGATAGCGTTTGTTTTTTGGTTTTTGTGGTTTTTTTTTATGTGAGAAGATAAATCTGACCCAACTTCTTCCATCTTGGCCTGAAGCAAAAGTTACATGCACATTTTTTACACAGTTGAGATTGTGCTGAATTTTGAACCTTATTTTTCTAGCCAATATTTTATCATAAGCTATTACCGCTAGCAAACATCATTCCTAATCTGTTTTTGTAGGTTGCTACTTAATACTTTGATATATAAATATATCCCTTTTACTATGCATTCCCTGTTATCAGATGTTTTCTCATCATATTTACAATTAGAAAAGAACACTATTGATTTTTCTATGCATGAATCTTCACCCATCTTTCTCAATGATTCGAGGCATGGGAATTTTTTTAATCTTGTCATGCACCATCCTCATTGCTTCCATGAAGGTTTTCTCAATCTATGTCCCGAGCAGCTTATGAGTGTTCATCTTATTGAATCCTCACCAACAACAAATATCATTATTTTTAAAACTTTGCTACTCTGACATCTAAATTTGTCATCTTGATCTAAACTGTGTTTCTCTGGTTATTGGCACATTGAGCAAGTTTATGCATTTATTTTTTACCTCCTCTTTGTGAATTATATATCCCTGTTCTTTTATGGTCAAGTAAAATGCTAGGGTGTTCCAAGCCAGTTTGGATGAGCTCTCTGCCCTTATTCTCTAGCAATATATTCCAGCCATATTTGAGCCCATTGTGTGTGTGTGTGTGTGTGTGTGTCTGTCTGTCTGTCTGTCTGTGTGTCTGTGTGTAGCCTTTGCACTTAGTTCTGCCTCTGCCTGGCAAGTTCTCATTTTACAACTCAACATCTTAGAAATGCTTTCCCTATTTCAAACCAAAAGCTGCCTTCCCAGTGAATTCCTCCCTCCCAGTTCCCGGGCAGAGTGAGATTCCCCTTATTACATGCCCGTGTGTGCATATATCTGGAAGCTCTTTGAGGGCCAAGGATTTTGCATTTTCATCTTAAAGCCCATATATCTCTTCTCATAATAATGTCAAAAAGTACTTACTGAATGACTAAATGGTCCAAAGAATGCAACTCAGATAAACCAAAACGAATGCTTATTCATTTGACTGGGATTTGGTACATTCCTACCAAGTACCACCTGAAAGAAATTCAAACCTAATTTATGATAATTCAGTTCTTTTTAATGGCATCTATTGTTTTTCATCACTTTTCTCATTAGTGCTGTTAAATGTAATTGATGATCACATGAGATCTAATATTAAAATAACACTATAACTGAGCTTAGACAGAAAGCCTCCAATCTGTCCCCATCCTGCAATGTCTGCCTAAATTCTCAAAAGCAGCCACCTTTAGACGGCTCTCCATCTGCATAACAGCTTCCTCTAAGCCCTCTCCTCTGTAGCTAATCGGGCTGGCTTATCTCTGCTACATAAGCACATCTCCAGAACAGTACCCACTCACCCACCCACCCCAGGAAAAGCAAAGTCTCCTTGCCCTCTCTGCTTTATGGTGTCTGCATATGGAATCAATCCCTAAAAACTGGCAAAGGAATGTCAGAATCCCGTCCCCTCAAAGGAAAGGGGCAAGGTCTCCCAAATCTGAGAAGGGCATTTCTGAGTCCCCCCTCCGTTCTTCAGATCCCCTCCTCCACACATTCGTGTGCACTTGCAGTGTCGTGAGGAGGCTAAGATTTACAGGAAGACACAAACTTCCTTGCAAAAGCTCCTTGCTGAGTCAGGCTGGGCTAGGAGGTGAACTTGTCTGCAAGTGCAAGTCTCTGAGAACCCTTCTCCAGTTGCTAGAGGAAAATGGGAGTGATCCCATGGAGAGATACGGCAGTGCTGGCTTCAGCGGGTAAAGATGGAAATGAAGTTTCTGTAGAGGACCCCCGCCGGGGTGGAGGGGTCCTTCCTGGCCACGCAGGGCCCCATAAGTATTGTTTTCTCAGTCACTTTGTCTATATAAACAGAGTGATACAACCCAAATCAAATGTCCACAACATTCTATCTGCCCCACCTCGTATCAGGTTCAGGAAAAAACAGCTCAGCAGGCAGCAGGGCCGAGCGGCTTCCCAGGCCGGCCTCCCTGGGCCAAGGACTGGCCAAGCGACCACCCTGCAGCCCATGTCCCAGAGCCCTCCGGGGGATCAGAGAACACCTCACAGGGGAGAAACAGGAGCTAGGAGGCCTGCCTGGGCGGCACTGCTGCCCCAGCCCGGCTCAGGCCCCAGGGGAGACTTCCCACACCCCAGGGAAGGCTGTCCAGAGACAAAGGGCCCGCAGGTGGCCTTTTGACTTAGCTCTAAGGGCACTTGAGGGTAAAGTCACTAAGAGGACGTTTCACCAGGCAAGGGAGCTGGTCGATTTCACAAGCCCAGCACTGGGGCAGAAGGACCCTCACGCCACCCCCGTCGCAGCCACCGGTGGACCACCAGCAGCCCCAGGACACGCCCTCCTGGGTTTTTCAAGCCCCCACACCTGGCACCAAGACAGACACAGGGAACATTGTTAAATAAACACTGAAAGGCCCAGGTCAGGGCACGTTTGATTTGTATTATGCAGCGAAACATTTTAGGGGGGTGAGTGGGGTCTCAAAATTAGGATAGAAGGCTTAGCTTGACCTCTCTGGGATTTGGTGACCTCATCTCAAGATGACAGAGCTGGACCAGCAGATCCTTAAAGGCCTTCCAACTTTAGCTCCTATGACTCAAGTATCCACGGCTGGCCCTACTCAGGGAGCGATCACTGGCTTCCCGAGAAGATGAAAGGGACTTAAGCCCACACACCCAGTTGCCAAGGTTTAATACACGTAGGCAACTATTCATTCCAGCCTCGGCGAAGGCCGGGGTTCAAGTGGCCAGCGCGCTGCTCTCTGTCCTAGAGCCCCCGTCACACCCCCAATGGCAGGACCTGGGGGCCGGGGTGGAGTTTCTTGTTCCTGTTCCACAGTCTCTGAGTCCAAGTATCTGGCACACAGCTCTGAGCCCCCCAGTGTGAGCCTATGCCCCGGAGACCACCAAGTCTCATTACACTGAACGAGCAGCAGAAGTCACAAAGCCATTCGTGGGGGGTGGGGGAAGGGGAGGATGAAAGCCCAGACAGAAATTCAACAGTTATTCTGAGAAACAGGGAAATTTGCTTTTTTGTCTCAGTGACAAAGTAGCTGAGTCACCCAATCGCTCCTGATCTCAGGGAACTCATTAGCTCTGGCTGAGTCTCCACTCATCTCTTAGCTGCGGGGTTCGGATAAAACGGAATGGCGAGATGGCTGCAGAAGGCCCCGAGGCCTGGCTCGGGAAGAGGCTGTGATTGGGGGGAGGGAAGGAGGAGCAGGATGTTTTTATAGCTCATAAATTAAAGATGAAACCACCCTAAAGAGCTGCCAGTGAAGCAACTCCCGGTAATCCTGTGCCGAGGCAAGGTCCAAATACCAGAGAGGCCCTGAGACCGGGACACTGCTCTAAGCACAGGGGGCTCTTGGGGCAGACAACAGTGCCTAAGCGGAGCGATCTGGTTATGAGGCTAAGGCCCAGCACATCCATCTGCTCCAGCTGCCCGGGTGTCTGTTCAGGCCCAAGTGGGACAGTCGGCACCAGGCTCGGCCACACTCACCCCGTGTCCCGGGACTCTGGGCCTGAAGAGAAATCTCAGCGCAGGCGCCTGCTGAAGAGCTGGACGACAGGGCGAGGATGGTGCTGGAAAGGCTGTCCTCTGAGGGGGCCAGGCCAGACAGGCCTGGACGCCACGCTGCCTGACTCCTGGACTCTCGGGGCAGCCCCAGAGAAATCAAATGTGAGGGCTGGCGGCGCCACCTCAGACTGTGGGCCACCGCGAGCCCTTTTTCTCAAAGCAGGGTCAGGGACAGCAGCGGAGCTTGAGGACCAGCCCCTGCCTGGAAAACCCGGCCTGCTTCTGACGGACGCTGACGTTCCAAGGCCAGGAAGCCCAGGGAGCGTCCGCGGCAGGGAGCTCTGCTGAGGACGCCCAGCTTCCAAGTCTGGGCTAATGACCGCGGCCTGAGGACCCAAGCAGGTCAGGGGAGGGGGCCTGGAACTGGCCAAGCCTGGGGCAGCACAAGAGTCCTGATTACCAGCAAGGCCCTCAGGCCCACCCCAGACATGAAAGACCGAGGAGACGGCTCCCCACAAAGGTGTCAGGACAGGGAGCCCACGGCGGCCTCAAGGTCACGAGATGACCAGGGAGCAGCCATCCATCTTCCCCTCAATAAATCTCCCACTTAGTGAGCCTGGACAGCTCGGAGACAGCTCCGCGCTGATAAACAAGCGAGCCCACAGTGAAACCATCCGGTCAGAGCCTGCACTCCCTAGCCTGGCCGCCTTTCTCCCTCCCTGTTTCTATAAAAAGCTCCCCATAAATTCTGAAGCGCCAACTGAATCAGCGAGCCAGCCAAACACTGGAAGCCCAGCACAAAGGCCAAGTTCAACGGGCACGCTGCCCCTTGCACCCAAGCTACCCCAGGCCCCCCCCCCAGGCCACCACCCGCCCAGCCCCGCTCTGGGGGAGCTCTCAGCAGCCCACCCCACTTCTCAAACATGCTTGCAGGCGGAGGGGCCCCCCAAGGGGTGTCAGCATCAAGGAGGAATAAGAGAATAAGCATGAAGTGCCCAGCACGTTCCACAGGGATGACTTTTAGCCAACATGATGGAGCACAGTCACGAAAAACAGATGTGATTTCTTACGTTAAGGTATTTTTTAGATCGAATTAGGAGCCTGGCATAGTCCGAGCGAGTGTAGGTCCTGCGAAGGGCAGCAAGTGAAATATAACTGGCATCTGCCTTTGGGGAGCTTAGAACTCAGCGGGGAGCGGAGGCGGCCGGCCGTGGTGCGCTGACCCTGGTGGACGTGGGGCACGGGGGAAGCGCGGGGGAGCGGCGGGTCGGAAGGTTCCTGGTGTCCGGGCGGGGGGAGCGGGACTCCCCGGTGGCGGCGCCTGAGGAGCAGGACTCGCACCTTCACCGAGGCAGCCCTGCCGTTCTGGAGGACGGACACTCCGAGGGGGCGACCCCAGAGAGAGAGGAGGGGGCTGGGAGTGGAGGCTGGGGCCCCTCCAGGGCTGCTGATGTCAGGGAGGACGAGCGAGGGCCCAGGGCCCTGTGGGCGCAGCGAAGTCTGACAAGACCGCCGGGACCGAGGGGTGCTCAGAGACAGCTGCGCATGGGTCCTGGCTCAGGCGGTGGTGCCTGCGCAGGGCTGCGCTGGGAAGTGAGGACAGCCTGGCCCCCGGCCACAGAGGGCGAGTGGCGTCGCTTCCCTCTGGAAGGTGCAGCCGGAGCGTCTGTCATAAATCTGCCGGAGGATGATCTGCGGACAGGGCCCATGGGCGGACAGCTGCGCCGCTAATTTTAGGAGCACACTGGAGAAGTAGGGCAGGACGGAGCTGCAGGGGGCAGTCAGAGCGGCAAAACGCCGGGCATTGCTCCTACTTGGGCAGCCCAGAATAGCTCTTCTTCTGCTGCCAGCGCTCGGACCGGGCGCTCGGAAGGCCAGTGTCCCCTAACAGGCACTTAAGCCCCTCCAGAGAGAAGCCCTCCAGCCCGCAGGTTCTGCCTTCTGAGCTGAGATAAACAGAAGTCATCTGGGGGTGCTCAGTTACTGTGTGAGGGTGGGGCTCATGGGCGGAAGTCAGCACTGCAGATGGGGTGCACAGGAGGAGGTCAGCACTGGAGATGGGTACAGAGGAGGAGGCGAGAATTGGCAGAATCTTCCCATCTCCTTCTTCTCCTCCAAGTCTGCTGCGGGGCCTCAGGCAGCAGCCAAGTACCCAACCATTTTTGGATTAGTAACGACTGACAATATCCAGGCATAGCCAAGCCAGCATCCTTCTACACTACCTCTCAGTGCGCACGACAAGCCCGGGAGACGAGACTTCACTGTGACACGGGAGTGGCGTAAAAGTTCAGTTTGTTAAGAAAGATGACGAGGGCCTCCCTGGTGGCGCAGCGGTTAAGCGCTGCGCTGTGGAGTTGTCGGCTGCGCTGTGGAGCTGTCGGCAGCGGCAACACGAGTTCAACACCCAGCTGGGGAGATTCCCACATGGCGCAGCAGACCTCTCCTGCCTTGCCCGCTGCTCCCCTCAGCAGTGCGTTTCTGTCATTCTGCCTGTTTGCTCCCCACTCTGTCTCTGGTGAACCCTCTCGCCACCCCATGCCTCTGGCCTGTACCCCAGCTTGTATGCAAAAATAAAATATATTTTAAAAAATTTTTTTAAAAAAGAAAGATGACGAGACCTGCCAAGGAATCAGCTAGAAAGAAGACCACAAGGTAGGCGGTCCGATTTCAGCACCTGTTCGTCACCTGCGTGGAACAAGGGTCAGGTAGAAAATGAGGGAGGTTTAGGGAAGAATTCAAGAGTAGAGGGGACGGGCACCTTGTTAGCCTCCGAGCAGAAACAGCCATTCCTTGGAGAAGACGCCCTCTCATTAAATTGTTCCGTGAGTGTGAGTCACACAGACGGCAAGAGAAATATAAACAAACCTTCACTGCTTGTGCTTGCCTCACATATGGTGGCTGAAGAATAAGATGCTGGAGATAGACTGTGTGTGATGCTCCAGTGGTAGTTTAAGAGCTAAGGCTCCTATGTCAGAGAGGGTTTAAATCCCAGCTCTTTCACTGAAATCCCAGCGTGTTACTTAACTTCTTTTAGCTTCAATGTTTTTTTTTTTTCCCCTGTAAAATTGGGGATGGTAATAGCACCTGCCACACAGGGCCGAGGAGAGAATGGAAACCGATGATGCACACGAAGTATCTAGCAGAGTGCAGGCCACACAATCAGTCTTTGGCAGCTCTACTGTAATGGCTGGTGGAAAAGTCTCTCCTGGGTTGAGGTTTGGGTTTTATCTTGACTTCTGGCTCAAGAAGGTGAAACACCTTGCTCAAAAGTTACAGGGAAGACCAGAAATGCAGAAGTACACTCAGGCCCCTGGAAGGTTCCTTTGGTCGATGGAAACTTCCACCCTTTTTGCCCCTAGGATGACTTCCCATGGAGACATGGCACCTTGATGGAGCTGAGCCTGCATTCCACACCCTTTGCAGAAGGAACAGAGAGTGACAGCGCCGTGAATGCATCTCTGAGAAGGGGGTTGCTGCATTCTATGGCTCACCGCCCCCAGGCTCAGCCTGAATGGGGGAGATGATGAATGTTCCCAGGGCCCCAAAGGGAGGGATCTAGTGTCAAGGTGAGCTGGGAAGGACTTCCCAGAGGAACCTTTTGAACAACATGACACCCAAGCGGCAAAGTAAAGGTAAATGAGCGGAGAAACCCACAGACATCCTGTAGATTTTGATAAAATGTAGGGGAAGCCCCCAGATATTTCTGAGCTGTTGAACAGATGAAGCATCAGCTTAGAAGAGGCCCTAAGAATAGAGATGAAGTTCATGGGCTGGTGACCAAGGGACATGATCAGACTATAGATGTCAGCAGCAAAGTCCTGTTGTGACAGAAACTAGCAATCTCCAAATGAACAAAAGAGGGCTGAGGATAGCCAGTGTTTATCTATTGATACCTGGGCATGGCCAGAAACTTCTAGAAACTTAGATACACCCTAGGAAGAAGAGAGATGCAAAAACCCTGAGTGGACCAACAAGTCATGCATTTGACTTAGATTCCAGGTAAGACACTGAGTTATATTGTTGTCACTGATAGAAATGGATGCTTAAGACAGAAATAAAGTACAATTGCAGGAAAATAAGGAAAGTTAATTTTGTTTGCCACTGAGTTTGTGCCTCTGAAGTTTGATACCTACCAGAGAAGGCTCCCTTGATAGAATTTAGTTGATTACTACTGTGCCAAATATTTGCACTCTCGATGAAAGGTTTCTAGAAAGGTTTGTAAAAATACTGACTCCAAAAATAAGGTTGCCTCCAGACAAAAATAGTTACCTGGCCAAATCAGTTTTAGACCAGGGTAGATTCTGCATCTTGGTTTTCTCCATGGGGGCTGGCTTTTCAAAGGTTCTGAGAACACTCACCATAAGGAAATCCACCTAACTTTGTTTAATTCGGTACTTCTCAATGTATTTGATAAGATTTTTTTTTTACAGAGATAAAATGCATTTCACTCTGGGAAATGCTGGCGTAGAGAGTTGCAGGTGAGGATAGATGATAATGGCATTACTGGGGTGACCCAAGAGAAAAATAATCAGGTGGAACATGAGCCTAAGATTGATGTTGGGGTATGGAACATATCATGCCTGGGCATGGAAATGCTACTTTGCCAAACGACCCCATATATCTTGGAAATTGGTTGAATTTCTTCTAATATTCTCTCAAGGTCCTCACTGAGTCACTCCCATAAATGATGGATCTTAATGGCTCTGAGTATCTCTAAAGCCTTCGTGTCTAACCACCTCCCTTTGTAAGCTGGTGATTCACTCCACTCCTGCCAGCAGGGCCAGAGAGAACAGGTCGAGTCTCATTTTCCAATCATAAAAATCTATCTTCAAACCAGCACACGACCGTGGTGGGCTTCTCCCAGGCCCAGATCTAACATCAGAGATGTACTGGCTGACCCTTTGGAGGCCCGGAGGAGCATTTCCTCGCCCTGCAATTTCTGGGCTCTGTTTTGAGGATGAGACTCATGATGGCGGCATAGCTGTGAGTGAGAGGGACACCCACAGCTCCAGGCAAAAAACAAAACAAAACAAAAAAAAAAACCATGGGCTTTACCCTTTGAGAGATGTGGATTGAAATCCCAACTCTGCCGGTTCCTAGCTCTGTGGCCTTGGATAAGGTTCATTCCACATTTAGCTTCCTCATTGGAAATAGAGGTAACAGAGTAGTAGCCATTCACAGCTGTGTGAGAATTAAAGGACCCGCGGAGAGGAGGGACGCAAGCTGGGGTGAATGAGGTGGGGGGGGTCGTCGCACCATATTCTACAAGGGGGAGGGCATCAGCCCACTGCACTGGAAGCAGCACAGGGACATCTCTCCATCTATCACAGCGGGCACAGGCACGAAGAAAGTCTCTGTACCTGATGATTCGGGTGCGCCTCGGGGCGTACGGGGTGATGACCTGGAGAAGCAGCTCCATCGCTCCATTAATTCCCAGCATGGCCCCCGTGGTGACTGAGAAAGACAAAAGCACAGTAGTTATCGAACCAGCTGAATCAAGCTGCATTTTCAGTGTTACCGAGTGAGCCTGAAATGCAGGGAGATCCATCACCTGCCTTGCCAAAGGCAACATAAAAACTCTAGTCATTTCACCCCCAGCCGGGAAGAAGAGATCATCCGCAAAGCGCACAGTATCTCCCCACACTATCTTCTTCTCAAAGGTGGCCCGACACGTGAAATATGCTTTTCATTTTGTGATGGCCTGTCGCACTTCTCCGGAGTGTTCTTCATCAGAACAGGCTAGGGAATCACGGAACAGACTGATCTATAAGGAGGTCTTTGGGGTCTGGTGATGACTTCAGTTCAAGCTGTTTTACCACCACAGACATTGCATGTGACACGAATACTCAGGTGCACATGCAGGCAGGCACGCGCGTGCACGCGCGCGCACACACACACACACACACACACACACTCTGCCAGTATCTTACAAAACATGTGCAAAGACGCATTCTGCCATTTGGAGACTTCACAATAAGGGAAAGTCACAAGTGGAAGAGTTAAGGCTCAACGCAATTTGGACTGACTCCTTTAAACTTTCAGCCACCTACTAAATAAACAAGGGTGTCCCGTTTCTCATCCAGTCTGGTTTCAAGTTCCCCTCCAACTCCCAGGCCTGTGACCAAGACTTGACCATGCTCCCACCATGACAATGGCAAGAGAGCTTCAGAGCTTCCTACTCAGAGGTAACTAACCTGGGAAATGGTCTTTTTTCCCAATTGGATGGTCATAAAAATATGTCATAGATCTGAACACTAGAAAACCGAAGAGGGGAGCTGATCAGTTCAGTGGCTTCAGAGAAATGCTCTGAAAACAAGGCCTCTGGGTGTCGCTCTTCTCCTCCAGGATACCCGGCCTCCTGGCAACACCCCCAGTACCCCATCCCCCTGGCCATAAGAAAAAATAATGGGGCTCCACAGGCTACAAAACAGAATCAGATTAGCAAGGGGCAATTTTTCAGTGGTAGGAAGAATGAGCTATGACTCTTCTTTTTCCTCCTCTGCACTGATGTGATTCAGCAAAGACCCAGGAATGCCTGTGCTCTGGGCCAGCCCTGTTCCTTCCAGAAAGTCTGAGTGGGAACAAAGGGGTCAAGGAGAAGCTGGAGAACCCGGGCTGGTTTTTACTGGCTGGCTCCAAAGCTCAAAGGAGGAGAATGGAAATCTGGAAGCTCTGCAATAGCTTAGCCCAGTGAAGTCCACCCGGGAGAGACCGAGGACTGAGGCCGGAGCGGGAGCTCCAGCTGGAGCTATTACTGGAATGACTTCATGGAACATGGAGGACGATCCTGGAACATTCTCTGCGTGTTGTCCCTCCTGAGCCTAGTACAGACAGGAACGGGCGAGATCCAAACTGAGGGATCCGGCTTCCCGGCCTCCCCATCAAACTTCCGCTTCCATGATTCTCACTCAGACCTTTTTTCTAAATGGAGAGAACATGCTGAAGCAGCTCCTGGCAAACAATTTAGTAGACTCCTAAGTATTAAGTAAAGTGAGGAGGAGACAGTTTGAAAAGAACCAATTCTAACATGGACGACTTTAAACTTGGCGCTGGAAGAGCATCGAGCTAAGAAGTGCCCACTGAGTCCCTCCTTGCTGGAGACCCGCCCGAGGTGAATAAACATCCCCGCTGGCCCGCGGAGAGCTGCCGAAGGACTCAGGGACTGCCCTGGGCTCACTGGGGTTCTCATGGGCTCCTGCTGCGCATGGAGCTGTTCACAAAGCTCCCTGGCACACTCAACAGTGGCAAACGGTTGGCCAGAGACAGCCGCTCACTGGCTTCATGCGCTCTGCTCCCCTCTCATCAAGAGTCAACAGGCAGAGAGAGGTGAGCACTAAACAGCTCCTGGGAACGGCTGTAAATCACGTGGTCTTGTAATACACGGACAATCCACGTGTCCTCAGAATAGGTGTCAAATGACTGCCTCCTTGCACCCACAGGCCATTCCGGCATTTTCCCAAGAGCTCCAAGCCGAAAGGATTTCCCTAGATGGCTGTAACTTGTATACACATATACACAACGCACGTGACCAGCCCCCAGTTACTCTTTAGAAAACCAAGTCAGAGACCTGTAACCTTGTGCTGCAGGCAGCTCCCGGGGGGCTGCCACCCTCTCTGGCCACTCACTCCTGAGCGCTGCCCTGCACACAAGGCAACAGGGAGCACCTTGTTGTGGTTTTCTTTTATTAGAAATGGGTTTGTACAGATGCTTTCAACCCCTCCTAACAGCCTCTGATTTCCTGGCCAACCTAGACGAGTTTGAGGGAGGCTGTCTGTGAACTCGGAGCCAAGACTCTGCCTCATTATTCCTGGGCCCTCCAAGCTTATTACCAGAATTAACCCATGAACTATGACCCTACTATTTAAGTAGCTCTGAGGCTAGTTCGGGGGAAGGTCACCTGCTTACGCCCCATAGGTGTGTTCTTCCTATTTAGGCTGAGAAGAGTAGGGCAGGGAAGGGAAACTAACACTTTCTGAGCAGCTACTATATGGCAAGCACACCCGTGGAACATTCTCTTACTTATCCCATCTTACTTATCCCACCAAGCCCATGAGCTTTGATTACTAGTCTAATTTTACAAAGAAACTAGAGTTAGACATGGGGCGATGTGCCTGCGCCCTGCGACACTTAAGAAAAGCCAGCCTGGGTCTTCTTTGCCCTCAGTTCCCGTTCTTCCCTCTCGAGAACATTCCATCTAAATAATCATCACTCTCACTCTGCAGGAGAGGGGCTCAGAGAGGCCCCGTGATGCCCCTGTGCGTGAACTGGGGGTACAGATGCTAAGCTAATGAAAACAGCCATTTCCCTTGGAGAGCAGAATCGCTGAGTTTTGCTGTTAGACCCTCAGCCCCAGGACTAATCTGTATGGACTTAAGCAATCACTTCGCTCTTCTAAGCGTCCTTTCCTTCTGTCTTAGCTATAAAGTGGGCAGTCTAAATGCAGGGTTGTTAGGATAATCAAAACAATGCCAACCCAAAGACGGCAAGGCGGCAGTGCCCATGTGCTGTGATGCAGCTGGCAGGTCCCTGAGAAGCATGCTGAGAAGCCCTCTGGGATACAATGTGCTCAAGTCTGTTGTGCCCGGTGGGTAACTTCGGGACAGTGGGGAGACTCGAAACGGGGAGTCATCCTGACAGCACAGCACGCCGTGTCCGGGCGTGACAGGTCTGCCTACTCCTGCTGCGGGTTCTGTCACCTTGGGGGCTGACTAGAGGCCTAGAGGGAGTGTGACTCCCGAGAGCAACAACATCGACCTCTAGCTGCAGGAAGAAGCTCAAGAGTTCTACTTGGCAGCAGAGATCCAGAAAGAGCCTCTCGCTCAGAAGATGCTAGAACTTGAGGCTCCTCACAGTTTATTTATCTGGCTGGGATCACCGATGTCTGCTGCCCACCTCGTCCTGCTGACACACCAGGTGGGGAAGCCGCCCCCACCCCCCATCACGCCGCTTACCACTAGAGGCGAGCACACGCAGAGCCCAGAGGCAGTGGAGGAGGTTCTGGCTGTGAGACAGGTTTTTCCGGGCCAGAATCAATGTCACATCAAGTGCTTCCAGTTCCAGTGCCTTCTGCCCAAACTTTTTATCTGTGAACACAAATAAATCCGTCTCTGTTGGGTTTCCTATTAACCCTGAAGGTTAGATAACACGTGGGTTGGAAGCAGGTGGAGGGAAGAGGACATTCCAAGCTGGTGAGACTTGTCAGATCGTGTCGAAAATGCTACTGGGCCTGTGCCCTTTGGGACCAGGTGGCCCAGAAGAGGTAACACAAGGGACATGGGCGGCCCACTGGTCTTCAGGGAGTATCTGCACAAAAGCTTGGGGTCTTGTGGCTCGTGAGCCCCTAAATATATGGACATTTCAGGTTGTCCTCAAACATGAGCGGTTCCTTTGAGTGGGTGTCAATGTCCTCCTTTAAGACAGTTCCAGAGCTAAGGACACTTAGGTGTCCTAACGTTCAGTAGCACGTGTGCACCTTGACTGGGTCCTTTTTTGCACATGTTGGAGACATTTGTGGAAAGTGGAATGAGCAGAAATTACGTGTGTATTGTTAATTTGGTTAAGTTTGTAATCATGGTGTTGTGGTCGTGCAGGAAGAGGCCCCTTTTCAAAGAAATGCACTCAAAAGTATGTAGGACCAAATGCTGTGATCGTCCTCAAAATACCTGAAATAAGAATAAACAGTGAAGGAAATGTGGCGAAATGTGGACAATATGTAGATATGAGCAGTGGGCATATCATAGGTCATATTTCCAGATGACAGAGAACTTTTTGATAAGAAGTGAAAATTATATTTTCTCCCCAAATTTCTCTAAATTATTGATCCAAACAACCTTAGATTTGTTATGTTAGTAATTAGTTAATAAGCATAAAATATCAAGGCAAGTGTCTTTTACTGTAAATTTCTCGTTCCCACCATTCCAGGTAACTCTGCCACCTGTCATATTTGTGTCCTTTCCAAGATTTAATCCTCAAATCATCATGTTTGCTTTTGCAGGAATACAGCTACTAATCAGCCATCACAGGTGGCGACGAGGAAAGCAGAGGCTGCTTCCTCAGCCTGCTTTATCGGTGTTACCTCTGAACCGAAGGGCCCAGCAAGGAGTGTGGCTGAGCAGGAGCCGCTGCCATCACTCACGAGCAGTCAGCCTCGTTTCTGACTGTTCAGGTCAGTCCCTGGCAGCTCAAAAGGTCAATGCCAAGGACCACCTTGACATTCTGCCACCTAATGGCAGAAGCCATGATAACGAAATTATGCCAACAGTCACGCCAAGGTCTAGACTTAGAAATGGCCCCTGCTGCATCTCTCAGCTCCCTTTCTCCTAGGAGACCTACCTGACTCCCGTTTGTGGGGGCCCCGTTCCCACCTGCTAAGCATGTGACGTGCAACCTTGTTTTAATTCTTACAGAAACTCCAGAATTTAGTTTTGACACCTCCACCTTGCAGGTGAGGTCCAACGGTTCAGAAAGTTTAAGCCACTTGCCCAAGGCCACACAGTAACAGGGGCCAGGTCTGGAGCCCGGAAAGGACTTCTTAGGGGACATACCACGTCTCTCCCGCCTGTCCCTGGAGTTCACGTGTTCCACTCTGCTTTGCTGACTTCTCATTCTTCCAGTTCTAGCTCCAGTGTGACCTCTCCCTGCCCATCTGAAGTAGTATCACACTTTTGTGACCTTCGAGGGATCGTCAAGTTAATTCTCATAGCCACTGTCGGCTGGTTAACTGTGTATATGCTACGCCTTCCCCCTAGAAAGTAAGCCCCAGGAGGGCAGGCCTCTTATCTGTTTGGTCATCGCGTGTTCCCAGTGCCCAGAACAGTGATCAGGCCTGGGAGACATGAGCAAATCCTGGCTGGACAGTCAATGACTCAGCAGAGATACAAACATTGAAAGGAAAGCGCGCCCCAGGGCCACTGTGCGTGGCTGCAGCTGCTGCCACCAGCCCCCACAGGCGCACCTCTCAGAGGACAGGAACTTCTCAGGTGTGACCTAGGCAAGACTTTGCACACGGCTGGAGCTTAACTCTCCTGACCAGTGTGCAATGTTTTTGTGCATCCTGAGTGCCCAGGTTTTAAAACTGAAAATTTCAGGGCTTCAGGGTGCTGTTTCAGAGTCTTCCATGAAGAAAGGAAGTGAGTACGTGGAAAGGACCCGAGGACCTCTCGTCCCTTCCACTAGGGAAGCTCCACGTCTTCTTATTGCAGTGACTTGAATACTGCCCCTCTTCCCCAGGGACCACCTGGAGCCTCAGAATGCTGCCTTATTTGGAAAGAGTGTATTTGCAGATTTAATTAGTTAAGGTGAGGTCCTGTAGGTTGGGGTGACCCTAAATCTAATGACCCATGTCCCTGTAAGAAGAGGAGCAGACACGAAGAAAGATGGACAGGATCCACCCTACTAGAAGATGAGGCTGAAACTGGGGTCATGTGTGTACAAGCCAAGAAGCACCAAGAGTTATGGAAACCTGCGGAATCCAGGAGAGGGAGACGGAAGACAATCTCCCTCGGCGCCTCCAGAAGCAAGGAACCTGCCAGCACTGGCCTTCAGACTGCTGCCTTGGACCTGGAGAGCCTGCTGTTTTAGGCCAGCCCATCCGTGGCCATGTTCTATGGCAGGCCTGCGAAACTAACGCCCTGGTGTGATGAACCCCCACGCGAGATGCTCTTTGCAGGCCTGTTCCGTTTATGTTTGCAGTCACTGAAAACTATCTGGGAGGATCTCTGCTCTTCGCTCCTAAGGCCCGCACCATACTCCTGGGTCTGCTCCGGGTCTGGGCCTAAGCACCGCACCTTGATTCTCTGACACCCCCTGTCCCATGGGGCTGGTCCAGCCCCCACACTAAGGTATCCGGGATCTTCCGAGGCTTCCTCCCCACCCTTCCCCGCAGGGCTTCCCAAGCTGCTCCCTCGAGAGTCCCCGGAAGAACAATCCCTCCCCAGCCATCAGGGCCCGGGTGTGGCTACCTCGTAGGCCAACTTTGGCCAGCAGTCGGAAGAGGGGCAGCAGGACGCCATAGTCGGGGGACTCCGTCCTCGCCGCGTCCACCAGGGTCTGCAGCAGGGCCTCGCTGCCGCCCTTGCTGATCAGGTAGCGGATCCTGCGGTCTGTGCCTGAGGGGAAGCAGAGCCCTGCTCAGCCTCGCGGCGCCACCCCCACCCTGGGCAGGGGGCCGGCCGGCGAGACGGCGCCAGGACCGGCTCCTCTCACCCAGACACCGAAGTGCGTCGTTTCTGAAGCAACTCTGTTAAAGTTGAGCTCTTAGGCCAGGGAGGAAGACTCTGAAAGGGGGACATAGTGGAATATTCAAGAATCCAGGTGTATCCACCTGCAGAGACTGTAATGGCGCCTAGAACCACATTTCTGATACCCTGCTAAGTCCTCAGTCCATGAGTGTGTGCATGTGTGTGTGTCTGTAAATCTACAGGGAGTGTGTGCACGTGTGTGTGTATAAATCTACAGGGAGTATATGCATGTGTGTGTGTAAATCTACAGGGAGTGTGTGCTCGTGTGTGTGTGTAAATCTACAGGGTGTGCACGTGTGTGTCTGTAAATATACAGGGTGTGTGTGCACATGTGTGTGTAAATCTACAGGGAGTGTGTGCATGTGTGTGTAAATCTACAGGGAGTGTGTGCTCATGTGTGTGTGTAAATCTACAAGGTGTGCATGTGTGTGTCTGTAAATCTACAGGGAGTGTGTGCACGTGTGTGTGTAAATCTACAGGGAGTGTGTGCTCATGTGTGTGTGTAAATCTACAGGGTGTGCACGTGTGTGTCTGTAAATCTACAGGGAGTGTGTGCACGTGTGTGTGTAAACCTACAGGGAGTGTGTGCACGTGTGTGTAAATCTACAGGGAGTGTGTGCTCGTGTGTGTGTGTAAATCTACAGGGTGTGCACGTGTGTGTGTAAATCCACAGGGAGTGTGTGCACGTGTGTGTGTGTGAATCTACAGGGAGTGTAATGTGATCACACTGCACAGACGGTGGGCGAGCAGCGCCCCTCTCCCGTGGGTCTGAACTACCCGTGAGGGAGCAGGTGACGGTTCATCTGGACAGTTCTAAGGGAGTATAATGACGTGGGGTGGGGGAGGGGGCGCCCTTCAGTAGTGGATGGGAGGAAAATGCGGAGCAACTGGAGTAATTCACTGAGAAACAACTGTCTCATTATTCTACAAAGGCAGTTTGCAAGAGTTTCTGGGGCCAGGAGGATGTCTTCCCTCCTAGGACAGTTTTGAGCAGGGCGCCCCACCTCGCCCAGGACAAAGCCAAGGAAGGCATTTCCGTGGAAGGGTCCTGGGAGACCCTCCCTGCCCTGGGCGAGGTTGACGAAGCGCGGGCTGACAGGCCATCAGCAGCCAAGAGGATCCCCTGGTTCCTCATCTTAATGCAAAGTAGAATCCTCGGTGCAAAAAGCAGTAATGGCTTCCACCTGAGGGGGACCAGCAAGCCTTCGTGCTAAGGGCTCCAGGCACTCGGGACAAAGTGAAGGTGGCCCACCCCAGAAGACAAGTGATCGCCCCTGGAGATGGTACCTTGTGGGGGGGGGGGGCTGATGTGCTTTGCCCCCAGGGACTGATCCATGGACACCTTGATAAAAGCTTGGAGCACGGGTGGGAGTCGGGTGTGTCTCACTGGACTCACTCTCCCAAAGCCAAATTCCAGTGTGCAGTGTGACCCACCCTCTCTGTCAAGAAAAAGGCCAGGATTTTGCTCTCCAGCAGCATCGTGCATTGTGCAGCCTGCTCCACGACTCCCGTGTATCAGTGTGGTGTTGCCCGACGCAGCAGCACCTGACTCAGCCGATCACAGGGAAGTGACCCTGCCCTCGGCAGGCAGCACTGCCAACGGGAGGACCTCCCAGCAGATGTCCCGTCCCCCTTCAAACGCCTAGCTGAGCCCGTGACACTGGACAGCCACTCAGTTAGCATGAATCCACTGAGTGGAACACTGTCTTTCTGGCGCAGTGCGGCTGCGTGCCCGGAAGCGGAGCCTGCCTTGACGTCAGTCTGCGTAGAAGGGACTGGCCCCAGGACCCTCCTGTGGAGACAGCCATGCCCCAGCTCACTGGGTCGATTCCGAAGAGTCAACTCTGGCTTCTTGCCTCTGAAGCTCACAGGCGGAGCCGGCTGCTGGGTCCAGCTCCCGCGCGGAGCCCTGTCCCCACCAGCGTGCGTGAGGACGCTGCCAACATCCGGCTCCCTAGGGGCCGCGAGGGAGAGGAGCAGGGTGGGGACGCTGGGCGATCCAGCCTCCTCCAGGAGATGCCCTAAGGCAACCACCCGAGGTGGATGGTTCCTCTGTGGCGCAGTCACAGGGACCTTGGAATATCTGTGTGACCCAAAACTGCAACATTTGGGTCACTGCAGAGTGGATGACAAAACTAAAGAGCCCCAGGTTCCCGTTAACCTCAGGGATAAAAGACAAGTGATTCAGTCTCTTCTACAAAACTTGAGCGGAACAAACCCCCGGGCCACAGAGCTTCCGGGGGGGGCCCACAGTCCACAGGACCCCAGATATGAGGGGTGAGGGCCCAGCTTACTCACCAACAGAGAGCAGATCTCCGAGGACCTGGAGTATGGCGAGAATGGACTCCCTATCAGAGGAGCTCTGAAAGGAAACACAGGCAGCCATCTTTGAGACAGAACACAAAGGCGGGAGGCAGGTGGTCAGGGCTGAGCTTCTTCCATGGAAAAAATCTCCTGCCACTAAAGGATGGTGGCCATGAGGGACTCGCTGAGATAAAGGCCCCAGGGGCTCCACCTCCTTGTTTTTCCTTCAGGACCCCTCTTTGGGGACACGTCGTACAGTAACATCAGCAAGATAGGCGAAGGAAGAAACAGGTAATTTGCCCAGAAACAGGTGGAGAAGGGGGTTCTGTGGGCCAAGATGGCACAGCTCCCAGCCATTCCAGTAGGCTAGAGTTATTTTTAAATGCAGGACAGAGGGCAGAAACAGAAATTCACTCAAATGTTCTGGTGGAAACACCTCCTTGACTAATAAGGAGGGATTTTGTTTTCTCAAGGGAAGCCTAGGGAGGCCCCTAAACTCATTCCACAGAAGCTCTCTGGGGCCTTCATGAGGCTCAATCCCTCCTGAGGCTTGAAGAGACCAAGGACTTGCTCAAATCCCCTGAGCTGGTCCATAGAAGGAATCGCCCAGAGCAGTTCCCAAAATTCAGACCAGTGGGATTTTCACTGAAATAAGTTATTTTATTTCAGTTATGCTATTCAAGGCAAAGTCTTTATGTTCCCACCAGGAAGTCTGATGTTCCTCATCTGCTTCAAAGGTCTTATAGCTCCCCGTTACGTCCAGGCTAAAGTCATAGTTTATTAATGGGATTTCCAAAGCTCTTTGTGATCTTGTCCTGCTTATCCCTCCAGCTTCGTTGTCCATTACAACATCCCTGCCCAAAATAGATGCTTCAAGAACACAGAACTCCCAATAACTTCCTGCTCAAATCAGGTCGTTTCTTGTCTCCGAGCCTCTGCTCAGATTCTTTCCTCTTCCTAAAGCCCATCAATGCCAGTGTCTCCTTCGAGGGCTCTCAGCTCCCATCGGATGCCCAGACCACCCTCAAGCTGCTTTGGGGTCTCTCTGTGTCCACTCTGGGCTCAGCTCTGACAGAGCACTTACCACCCGGTCCTGACTTCTGGTGCCACCTTCCCTCCCACCCCAGCCCCACTAGATATGAAAACCTTTGAAGACAGTTCCACATTTTGTGTATCTGTCTCCCCAGCACCTCGAACAGGGTTATTCCAGAGAAAACATGCAGCAGATGTTACATGGAACCAGTTGAACTAAAAGAACTCGAAGGGAGCCATGAAGTCAACCCCACTTTCCAAGGGAGAAAGGTGCTTACACTTTCTCCACGCCCAAATTTAGACTCTGCAACCAGTCACACTTCAACCAGGGCCAGGATGGGGGAGACACGAGAGAGACACTGGTCTTGGGCACAAAACTCAAGGGGTCCCAAAACGGAATCATCAAGTCAGTAATATTTGCATGCTTTATTTTACAAATCAAAATTAATGCCAAAATCCATGATGAATAAACACCGACCGCTAACTCTAAGGCCAGCCCCAGGTGGGATGAGTTGTCTGTGGAGTCGCTGGACACCTGGTATCAACACCATCCGGGACAAAGACTGGCTTCTCCGCTGGAGCTTTGACCCAACAAGGGTGGTGCCAGCATGCACGTGGCTGAGGCCCCCCATCACAGCCGCACTGACACTAGGTACAGGTGCCCTTGTTCGACTCCCCAAGTCCATGCCCCTCTCCAGCAAGTGTCAGCATGAGTGAGAATATTGTAGGTACCCCCTGACCCTCCTGAGTCTCTCAAAACTGGGGGTAGGAACCAAGGAGCAGTGATGGAACTTATGAGTCATCCTGGGGAGTCTGGGGGACCCCAGCCCTTGGCAAGTGGACCCAAGGAGGCTGAAAGCAGAAAACAAGTCCCAGGAGCACGTCTCTGACGTGGCAGGCCCACCGCAGACGTCCCCATAACTGCCCTTCCTTCTGGGAGAGGAAGAGAAATGAAGCATAAAAGCAAGACTGTGCAAATCTTGTGCACTGAGTAAGATGCTGGATTCATAGTTAATTATGAATAATGAGCCAGAGAAGGGAAAATGAGAGCGGAAGTGGAGAGATGAAAAAAGAGAGGAAACAGAAAGGGGAAAGAGAAAACTAATAAAGTAGAAATGGATTGAAGAGGAATAAAAGATCCAGATTTAATTTCCTTTCATTCAATTATTCATGCGTTCATCCCACAGACGTTCATTGGAAATCAGCTTTGTCCCAGCCAGCGCGCCAGGCAGAGCGCGCCACGAATCGATGGAGACACAGCCTGCTTTCCTGGGCACAGGGCAAGACCCAGGGCGAGGACCATGACAAAGGCATCTTCGCGCTGGGGGGATCCCGGGAAGGCGCATTGAACCCGCCAGCCCGTGAGGCAGAATCTGAAGAAAGCGTCACGGCCACAGGCCTGTGTGCCGGGGTGGGAGTGGGGGCGTGACAAAGCGGGGTGACGTGGTAGTTTCTGTGGAATCGTCTGCTTTGCAGCAACTCCCACTAACACTCCCCAGACAAGCATCACTGTCCATGCTTCCGCTGCCCTGCTGGCGCGGTGGGGGCTGGGCAGAGGGCAGGCGGAGACCCCACCCGCGACTGGCCCGCCCTGTGCACAGCGCTCAGCTGTACTCGCATCAGCCCACCCGGAGCTGCTCCCAAGAAAGCTCTGTCCGTCAGGAGGAGGGGGCGCTTCGAGCGCTCCGTCCAGGAAAGACCCACGGTTCATCCTCTGCTGAGTATTTTTCTCCTTCCATGTAGCTGACTTAGAGGTGAGTAGAAGCCCAGATGGGGATAAGAAAACCTCAGTCAGCCGGGAGATTCTGAAAAAGAATTTTTTTGGGTTTCAGGATTATAAAAGAAAAAGGACCAAAAAATAAAAAAGCAGAAAAGCTATCTTTCCCGTTCGTGGGCGCTGCTGTCTGAGGAAGGATCATGGGTCGCTGGTGACACTGTGATGCCACCAAGGCAGTTCTGTGGAACCACCTGCTGGTGGGTTTGCAGATGAGTGAAATAATGAAGATCCTCACGGCCAAAAGCCACTGTAGTCGGGAGTGTTATACTAAATTTGATGTGACAGGAAGAAGGGAAACGCGGAGGCCGTGGTCTGGTCAGGTAGGAAAGATGCCGATTTCTCACACACGCTCCCGGCCAGCCCTCCCGCGGCCCACAGGCCCAGGAGCCCGCCCGACGCCGCGCTGGCCTCCACGCCCCACTGCTCCCCGCTGCGCGCAGCCACACGATATTGTTTTGGGTTTATCAAATAAAAATCGTAACTATCAGCAGAGAAAAAAAAGGCGCCACAGAGTCTCAACAGGCATTAACTTATGCACTGCTATGTTTACTGATAAATATTTTACACCATTTGGAAGAAGAACACACACCGTTCTCCCACCCACAGTAATAATAAATGGGCAATTAAAGAAGGCAGGATGGGCTGCACCTCGTTTTGCCTTGAACCGTCCCTTTAAATGAGTCATTGAGTTATCCCCCGTTGTTTAAGACCTTCCCATAAAAAACGGCCCTGCCAAGCTTCCAGGGCACGGCAGGCAGTTGGAAGAACAAGTGGCGTCTGTCGCGTGTGTGGGGTTCGAGCTGCAATTTTCTCCAATACTGTTTCGTTTATTGCTCTCTTGCTTTGAAGCCTGCTATGTGTCCCTGTTGCCTTCCTCCTCCTGTCTCTTCATGACGGTGTGGAGAGAGGACCCTTCACCTCTCCAGCTGCTCCCCCGCCTCAGCGCCGAGAGGCCTCCACGGAGGCCCAGCCACCACGCCTGAGCCGCCACGGCCGTCGGTGCCCCAACGTTACTGGTGTCACTGCCACTGCTTGGGGGTGACTGCTCCTTCCTCATCCTTAGCCCCTGAGACCCGGTATTTCAATTCCCAGCCCAAGTTCCCTTTCTGTACAGTCCATGAGTCTTTTGAACGGTGTTTGGGTCAATGACTGATGACGGATACCACAGAGGTGAGGCAGGCCATCGTGCGGCCTGGCTGTGCAGTGGCTGCCCCTCCGGATTTGTGCGATTACATTCTATGGTGTCCGCGCAAGGAAAAACTCTTGCAACAGGGCCTCCCTGGAGGCGCAGCGGTTAAGCACTACGCTGTGGAGCTGTTGGCAGCAGTGATGAGAGTTCGACGTCCAGCCGGGGAGAATACACATGGTGCGGCAGATCTCTCCTGCCTCGCCTGCTGCTCCCCTCAGCAGTGTATTTCTGATCTGCCTGTGCTGCTCCCCGCTCTGTCTCTGGTGAACCCTCTCGCCGCCCCACGCCTCTGGCCTGTGCCCCAGCTTGTATGCATAAATAAATCTTAAAAAAAAAAACTCTCCCAACAGTGCATTTCTCGGAACATACCCTCGTCATTAAGCAACACAGGATTGTGTAGTTTTCCCAGAAACCTTGCTTTCTCAGCATCTATTACCCAAAACGGCCACCTGCCTGCACACATGGGCACTGCACAACTCCAGGGGGCGCCATTCACAAGGATTATGATACCTGCAGTTGCCACATGGTAGCCTAGCTTCTCCAAGGAAGAACTGCTGATTCTCATTTGCTTTCTCACCGCCCATCTTTGTACCTGTCTTCACTGGAATTCTTCCTAGATCCTGGGTTTTTATTTAGACTTTGATTTAATAGACTTCTCCACTGGGGTTGTCTATTGCAGGGTAACAAACTATACAAAACATGGTAACTTAACAACAACACACGCATAGTATACATATTTTGGGGTCTGGGGCTTGGGTGGGGTTTAGCTGGGAGATTCTTCTGCTTTCCATGGTATCTCTTGAGGTCACGATGGGGCACTCGGCTGGCAGGTGGACTGGCTAGTCTGGTGATCCCATTCACGTCTGACACGCGGGCAGGGAGGGCTGAAGGCTGAGTTCCTGGGAGCTATTCTTCAGGGTACCTGCATGTGGCCTTCCGAACATGGAACTCCTGGGTACCGGGACTTCTCACATGGGGACCAGTGTCCCGGAGACCAAGGAGACTAAGCATTCCAAGAGAACTGGGTGGAAGACCTCTTGGATTTAACCCCACAAGTCAAACCCCACCCCTGCTGCATTCTTCTGTGAAAAAAGTCACTGATATAAGATACAACTGAAGGGGAGTTAGGCTCCACCTTTCAGTCAGAAGAAGAAAAAAAAATTTGTAACCATGTTTAGCCTTCCATATTCCCTTTAGACTGTGAGTTCCTCTAGAGGAAGCATTTCATCTCATTCCTCTCGGATGCAAGGTCCTAGCATGAAATCTCACACAGAGTAGACACCCAGTAACCCACGGAATGGGGTGGAAAGGAAAGGACTGGAACAGAAAATGTGCAATTTGCAGGAGCCTTGCTATCCTATTCTCTTTAAAAACAGGATTTACCTTAAAGAATGTTCTAGCAAATAGGTTGTTGCAGACATTTGCAAAGGGCACAGTTCAATTTTTCCATCAATCCAGCCACTTAACAAGCAAATATCGAATGCCTATTGGGTGCCAAGAACCATGTGAAGGAATAAGGGACACTCATGTGGCCACAGACTTGAAGTGGAGAAAAGAAGCCTGTGCCCTCTCCCCAATTTTCTCAAGTCCAGGCCCAATTTTCCTTGACAGGGGTTAAAAAAACTGTCTGTCCCATCCCATTTTGTATAATTTCCCTGAGAGCACAGAAATAGAGTGCTTACTCTACTCTTCCCCCAGATTGAAAGAACAGCCCATGAAATTTTAATGCTTGGTCTCTAAAGAATGAGACAGAATCTCGTCCAAACTCATGAGCCAAGAACATGGACACAGCTCAGAGCCCAAGAAAACCATATTGCCAAAAAGAAATCTACGCTTCCAGTCATGCAGTCTGAATTCTCACTGGAGATGGTCCATTGCTTAAATAAAAGACATTATTAAATTTGGAGTTGGTAATGAATGATGGAAAATGGAGATAATACCAAAAATGGTGACCAGCAGCTCTCTGGCCTCACACAAGAGGAAACCGGCAAGAGCTGCCTCATTGGAGTGGAGCTGAGATGGAAAGGAAGCATCCTGTTGAGGTTGAAATGGATTCAAAAGAGGGAGGTGTTTTTAAGGGATGAGCTGAAATATCTGTGAGTGGAATTTATTTCAATATGGTGGAGGCTGGGGTAGAAAGAGTGATGGTGAGACCGATGCAAAAGAAGTCCACCATTATTCCAGAAGCTGGGTGACAAGCCATGTGGTTTCACCACAAAATGTTGCAAATAAAAATGGTATGTAATGTTTTCTGACAAGAGTGCCTCAGATGGGACCTTAAGAAAGAACAGTTCCACTAGGATATTTCCCCTGAGTTCTTGGGCCCCGGCATTTGACAAATACCCCCAATCACTTACGGGGTCTTAATAAGTAGAAGAACAGCGGCCCTCCTCCCAGCTAAAGATATCCAAGGTCCAGCATGGGGGAGGGAGGGTGGTGACCCACGGACACGCATTCAGCAGACCGCATTGCCTTCTTACCACACGCAGGCGCCATGCTAGGTGCTGGGAATACCGTGGGGGGTGGGGGGCATAGATACGCCCAGTCCCTGTCCTCACAGGCCTCCAGCCATCTAGTCTCTAAAGGGCCCCCCAGTGCAATGGAGAATTACAGCTGGGGCCACGTGCCTGGTAACTGAACAATGAGACCGTAAGGCAGGGTCAGAAAAGGATTTCCTTAAGAAGGAACATTGCGTCTACGAGCTGAGGGATAGCCAGAGTTAAGCTGGAGGAAATGGACGGAAGAAGTTGGGCAGCACAGGCTAACAGAGGGTGGGGGCCGAGTGCGGTGGCCGGTAGAGAAGGCAATGCTGAGGAGCAGAAGGAGGCCAGTGAGGCTGGGGCAGCAAAGGGGAGGGAGGGCTGGAGGCCAAAAGCATGTGCTTCTGACTCAGAAAGACCTCGGTTACCACAACCTCCATGGGCCACAATTTCCTCACCCACATTATTGGACTAATCGCCGTGATTTGCTCAGGGGTACAAGTGCGTCAGCCATGACCTGATGGATGTCAGACCTTGCAGGTCACAATAAATGTTCCATGAGCTGATGTCCCGGTAACGACGCACCACAGTCACGCCTAGCCAAGGTGAGCATCTAAAAATAAATCGGAAGAGCATTTGGGATACGTGTCCCTGGATCAATTTTCCACCCAGATCACAATGTTCCCCATTTAGCAGGATGCACTTAAGGAAAGAGGGAAAATAAACAGAACATATGAAAAGGGTGAGGTGGCGTCGTCTGCAGAAACAATTGCGGATCCTGGGCTTTATTATCACGCGGCGCAGCGGAGGGCAGACTCCCCGTCAAAATAATGAGAGCAATCAAAAGCATCACAGCCCTGAAAGATTCTGATTTCTTTCAAATGAGGCTCATTGGAAAACAGACTTCTAGGAAGACTGAAGTCTCTCCAGCACAGTTGACAAATCGCTGCACGAAACCTGCAGGTTCGAATTAAGGATGACTGAAAAGAAGCACCAAACAGTTCTCCGCCTTTCTGAATGGATTGTAAACACAGCCAGGAAATAACGCTTGCAGGTGCCTGCCGCCCAGACGGCGCCGGTATCGAGGAAAGGAGCTGCTGCCTTCCTCTTCAACCTGCGGCTGCCACTCACTCCTGGATCCTCACTGAGTCCGCCCATTTCCAAAACGCACGGGAAAGATTAAAAGCACTCAGGACAGGGAGGCTCAGCCCAACTGCCACCAGGCCACTGTGCCCACCAATTTCCAATGAGAAGATGCCCTTTCCATCACTAACCTCAGCAGGCTGTTCTAAAGCTCTGTCATCAAGCCATCATCCATTTCCATGACTCCTGTTACATCTCATGGCCTTGCTCCATCACTTGGGTACTGTCTACACTAGAGGTAGTGGGGTCTCCTTCCACCTTGCCCATGCTCTCTCCCAAACCTCCATTCTGTGGGTCTCCCTGGTGGTATAACAGGTTAAGCGCAGCACTGTGAAGCTATCCAGAGCCACTGCAGCACAAGTTTGATCCCTGGCCAGGGAGATTCCCACATGGCGCAGCAGACCTCTCCTGCCTCACCCACTGCTCCTCTCAGCAGTGTAGTTCTGTCGATCCACCTGTTCTGCTTCCTACTCTGTCTCTGCTGAATCCTCTCACCACCCCACACCTCTGTCCTACATCCCAGCTTATATGCATAAATAAATAAATCTTTAAAAAAAAAAACTCCATTCTGCTCTCTGCTCAAAAGGATCCATGCATAATTTGCTGATGCCAACCTTAATATTAGGGGCCAGACAAGTATTTGTGGAGGTGAAGTGGGGAGGCTGCCCCATGCATTGTAGGATTTTTAGCCACGTCCCTGGTTTCTACCTGACAGCTGCCAGCAGCATAAACATCCCACCTCATCTGGGACAGACGGAAGTGTCCACGGCCATTGCCAAATGCAAAACTGGCTGTGGGCAAACGCCACCACGCTGGTGCATAAATGACTGGTACCTGCGTATGTGTAACAAGGGCAATGAGATTACTCAAGGAGTCAAGGTCTGCTTGGTGTCAGGGATCAGTGAAAGTCAAGTCAGAGAGATATTTTGGGGGCCTAGATCCCTTTGCTCATCCCACAAATGACTTCTCCCAGACAACTGCCTGCTTTCCACTGTCACTCAGAGACAGCACTGGATTTATGGATCAAACACATGTTCAACCAGAGAGAGAATGTGTGTTACGTGACACACAAGGGGGATGTAGCAAATTTTATTCTATAGTTATATCCAACATCTACTAACTACTTTGAAATAAAACAACCACCAAGACTTAAGTGAAGGGTGTGACTTTGGTCTAGCGATAGGTAGTATATCAAATTTGAATGGCTAAGAAGTCTTCCCCTCCCTACAATGACTGGTTCTGTAATCTTGAAGGAGAGAATCCAGCACACTCTAGAAGATAAAGAAGGACTAAGGTTTCCTTTTTGTTCTGTTTTCAATATTCACCCTGATTTGCCCATGATTGGATCAGTTATTCTCACAGAGTTAATGCGATCGGAAGAGGGAGGCTACGCCACATCAGGGGGTAGGAACCAGTTGTAAACAAGTTGGTGAGGTCTCAGTCCTCACCGATTTCTCGGTATAGAAGGTGTTTACTTACACAAGTTTTGGTGATGGTAAGATTAGTAGACATAATTGTTACATGCTCCAGTTCCCTTCGCTCTGCTACATAAGTATAAATTGCTTCCAGCTCTAGTAAATGAGCTCTTTTGTCTTAGAGAAAGATCAGGAAAGAGCATATGGATGAATCAGCATAGCCTATATGGAAACTTCCTGCTTCCGACACTGTAAGACTGGGCTGGGGGAGGAGTTGGGGAGAGGAACAAGGACTGATTCTCTGCTCCTGGGTATTCATCAGGCTCCCAAGCTACTCAGAGAGGAAAATGATAGAACCACAACTGACACTTTGTACTTGACTCCAGAATTCAAACTTTTACCATTACATGAAATTACTAGGTAAATACACAAGCTGGTTTATAAGGTACATGAGTTAGTTAAGATAAATATTGCCTGATAAAACAAATAACCCAAGAACATATGAATGACCCAGTTACATAGTTTATCTTTTTATTCATATAACGTCCAAAAGAGAGATTCTTGATTGCCGGGGAGGACTTCTACCATGTTGATTCAGGAGCACCGGTTCCTGCTATTTTGTGGCTCTCCAAGGTCACTGTGTTCAAATGCCTCAAGCCAACAGAAATCAGAGGCAGAGGCTCTCATGGGAGGTTTTTATGGGTCAGGCCTAGAAGTGGCACAAATCATTTCCAATCTCATTCCATTGGTTAGACTCAGTCACACGCTCACCCACAGTAGGAGGAGGATAGAATAGTCCAGATGTCATGTTAAAAGAGAAGGAACTGGTTTGGGCAGATGGCTAGTTGGGCTTGACATAGTATAGTCTTCTCATCTTCCACTTAGGACTTCCCATGATTTCCCATCATGCCCTTGGCCGCTTCCTTCTGGAGGATGTTCCTCTGCCCCTGGGGTCATCCTCCATATGTCTAGACACATCAAACAATTGGCCAGAGTAAGGAAGATTAGAAGACACTGGATTTGCCTTCCTCTCCTATAAGACAACTTCCCAAATTCTTATTTCCTGTGTATGGACCCACTTCGTTCATGAATGATTAACGCTAGTGTTCATTATACCTTTCAGGAAGAACCAAACATTCAATAATAGGCACAATATTGTATGTGAAATAAAAAACTCAAATAGTAACAAGGAGTCAATTATCACATAGTCTTTGGTCAAGGCTGAAAACACAGAAATTTACCTTTCCGGGGAAGTCACATCACACAACGTAGTCATCAACAGCTAAAATCAAAGCTACCAAGTATCAAACGTTAAGAATTCCTGTAGCTCTTCCCTTGTTTAAAGACAAAATTGTTGGTAAGCATCTCAGAAAAATAGCCAATAGTCCATGCAAGTTTCTATGAAAAGACATTATTCATCCTATCCCTCTACATCTCATGAGAACATCTCAGAAGAATGTCAAGCCATACCCCAGTATGTTAGACCAACTGGCCATACCAGGCACCTCTGAGAAACACCCACTGTGATTCCCAGCCTGTAATTCTCACCTTCAAAGCAAAATTCTTCCAATCGAATTTATCCAGGAATCTCAGTGCTATGTGATCAGCTGCAATGGGAATTTGTTGTAAGATTTGTTATATCAATTACAACCACAATGCAATAGTGAGACAGAAAGCAGTTTGGAAAAAAACTAGTCATCCTGTTCATTTTTCCAAATTTTCTAAAACTTCAGTTTCATGTCATCCAAAGGCTAGAGTTAGTTAATATCGTATTTTTCATCTGTGTCTCTATTACAGTTCCTATTGATCCCTCCTTTAGTGAATGAAGGTGTTGAGAATTGAGTCATCCCTAGAAACATGTACGGGTAAGAGGACTTTGCAAACTATTCTCCCAGAGAAGGCTCATGCCTCACCAACAGCAACTGTTAGGCACTGTTAAATCCACATAGATTCTGCCATCTATTTATAAACATCCTGGGTGCGTCTTTGGAAATGTGAACATCCCACGCTAGAACCACTATAACAGATGTCACCTTAGAACTTTACCATGGGACACTCCCTACTTGAAATACATTCCTCTTGGCTATTGATAATTTCCCACCAGGTCTTTCAAGCACCCAGACTATGTCTCATGAAGTTAAGGGAGCAGGTGAGAATGTTAGGGATCCAAACTGATGATGCTTTGTCTTTTTCATAGTTCATGCCCAAGAAACCAGAAGATTCCAGAAAATCAATGCCAGCAAGCTGGGCTACAAAACTGATGAGAATTGAGAGGTTAAATAAATCGGGAGCCATAATAGAAAAAAAGAGCTTCAAAGGATGGAGGCAGTATTTTCATTGTGAATCAGGGCTTCAAGGGTCAGAGATTATAATGAGACAGTGAAAGATAAATAGTCTATTAAAAGGTTCGGTAAGCAAGCCCTGAATGTTTGGCAATTAGCCAGTGAAGTCACAATTTTAATAGTTCAGAAAAGTGTCTGCAGCTGCATGGGATCGCATAACCCGTAAAGAAGATTTCACACGACCCTCCTCTATCTGCCAGGGCTGAATTCCAAAATATAAGGAGACACTCAATAAGCTCTTACTTCAATACTCCCACTTCAGAAGCACACATTTGTTTTAATTACCCTCTCTGGAAAGAACTTTATGTTGAAGAATCAAGTAAAGGTCATGGGGATGGAAGTTACACTTGACTCTGATTCTTTTTTTTTTTAAAGATTTACTTATTTATGCATACAAGAGCTGGGGTGTAGGCCAGAGGTGTGAGGGTGGTGAGAAGATTCACCAGAGACAAAATGGGGAGCAAAACAGGAAGACTGACTGAAGTACACTGCTGAGGGGAGCAGGGGGGAGACAGAAGAGGTCTGCTGCGCCCTGTGGGAAGCTCCCTGGCTGCTGACAGTTTCCTGGTGCTGAGACTTAACGGCCTGTGCCCCAGGGAGGCCCACTATGATTCTTTCGTTGAATCTGAGACACACAGCGGTGACACCAAACCTCAGAGAACTACTGGCCCCTGCCTAGGTCAAAGAGGAAATAAATGAAAGTTCCTGGTTGAGAGTCGCCAAAGAGGTGCCACTGTGAAGAAGCCTGGCTTCCCGCCCAAGCAGCAACCTAACAGAATGCTCACATAGCCGTCCTTCTATTCATCTCTCCAGTAAATTATTCATGAAAATTATTTGAGACTCATTAACACATTAAGTTATGGTTGAGGGGAACTCAAAGGATGCTGCTGGCATGGATGATCCAATCCAGCTGCAAAATAAGCCAAAAAATACTCAAAAATATAGACAATCAAGTGCAAATTGAATTTAATATATGAGAACAGTTAATGGGAGTGCAAAGAGAGGTAGAAGAGCACAGGGAAAATCTAGTCGTGAAAAGCGTCCTTGTGGAAATGAAGTTAAAGCAATGGGCAGGGAGGAAGTGGGACGTTCTTCCTAAACAGAGGTGAGTTATTTTAGTTAGCCACGGCTGTCCCAACTTTAGGGTGGAAACCTCTTCTAAAACCTGATGAATTATTTCCAACTCTGTCCTAAGATCTGACTCCCATGTTCTTGAAGAAGGTCCAACAATCGTGGACGTAAGTCACCAGATTGATCGTGATTGATCTGAATGTTCCTCTCTCCCCAGGCAGGTGCAGTTGGCTCGGTAAGCAAAACAGAGCTGCGGGCCAGAGGTGCTGCAAAGGCATTTAGAGGGAGGTTTGGCAAGTTAATTCCAAAGCCCCACTCATTCCTGCACGGGACATAGCCTACATTTTAACATCGTCCATTCTGCCCACTTGCCAAGGGCAATCATAATCGGGCCGCCATCCACTGACAGACGATTGGGTGACTTCATGCATGAGGAGGGTGCAGTCTCCTCTCTGGCTTCCAGTCTCCAAGGTCAAGAGCGGAGTCATTGATGGTAATCCCTCAAACCTTTTACTCATAAGAAATACAGCTCAAAAGGCTGGTGTTTGAGCCATAAGTTGGGAGTGGAGACGCCCTTTCTGAGGAACATTCTAATTTCCCTAGAACCACCTGATAGGCCAGTAGAGAGTCATGGGCCAACTCCACTGGTGAAATGGAAGAGAAAGTTGCACAGAAAAAAAAAATCTTTGGAAAATGATAAGAAACTCCCTAATTTATAATAAGAATAGATTTACAAAAAAAGCTGCCAAGACCCCTGTCCCCATTTCCCCATTGTTAACATTCGCAGTAGTAGGGAGATGGGAGACGAGACCTACTTGACATCACTGATGACGTCATCGCTTGGTTCAACACTTGGATAAAGTGACAAGTGCCAGTTTTCTCCGCTATGAAATTACTATTCTTCCTTTTTGATACTTTTGTTTTTTGGAAACAAGTCACTAAATCTAGCCCACACAGGAGAGCACTGGGATGGAATTAAGCTCTGTCTCTTAGTGGGAGAAGTATCCACACAGATGCCTCGAATCTGTGACACGGGGGAGAAATACATCCCCTTCATTCTGCTCTCATGGGCTTATCTACATTCCGTTCTATTCATCATCACACGCCCCTTACTTGGCTGGGAACAGGACCTTCTACAGTACTCTGTCTGCCAGCCCCTCCCGTGACCACATCAGGGAATGGACTTTTGTGTTGCTTGGGTGAGTGTTTTGCAATCAGCAGTGGTTCTGGTCACTAAGAAGTGAAGTGGATGGAAAAAGGAGACAGTTCCAGGGTGGGGAGCTCACATTCAAATGCAAATGTGTGCAGTCATTAGGGAGGATGGGTTGTAATTTTCTGACTTCCTTTCGCAAATGTTCTCTGGCTTTCTTTCCCTCAAGTTTGGCCTTGTATGATCCTCCCCTTTTCAAAAAGCCAAATTTGTTTCATTTTTTTCCTGTAACTAATTCGATGCTAATTGCACAAAGGTTGCATTAGGCATCCCTGCTAGCACCGGGGCAAAGACTCTTCTGTCCGCCTGAAAAGTGTAGGTAGCCAAGAGGCGAGTTCAGAGGGAGCTCTGAGAGGTGGCCTTTGCACCTCGAGCCGGAGGAGACAGGGCTGCCCAATGCCACGCTCTCTGGTGCTCACGCAGGGGATACTGAAAAACACACGGTTCCTCGGAATCCAGGAAAATTCTCCCATCAATCAGCACCTCAGGCTTCAGAAGTTCTATAATCCGATTATTATCAGATGCTTAAATCACCTCTACAACATGCAAACGAGGGTGTTTCTAATCTTTTTTTTAATACATCCAGGAAGAGGAAAGTCAGCATCTCCCCAAGCAGCTTAAATCACTATTTGAAACTCTAATTTTAAAGAAGGTCTTCTCTAGGTTAGGCTAGTTCTTTGTGATTTACTCATTTACATAGTAGCCTAATCTCTATTTCAAGGGAATGGTGAAGTTTTTTGTTTTAGAAATAGCCCCCATTAATGTGTACATTTTGCACAGGACTCTCTGGGGAAGTAGATGTTAACAGCTATTATTCCTGAGTAAGTGCGATACAATTTATTTTGGCTTATCCAATTTTCGAATCTTGCTAAAATGATCATAAACATCTTCTATAATAAAAAATGACAAAAATAAATGAGGATCTAAGGGAAGAGGAAGAAGGGTAGTGAGAAACAGATGAGCCTAGAAGCGCTCAGGCCCCTGGCGCAGGAACCACACCAGTATGGAAAGGCATCTCCTGCTCTTCACAGTCTCGTCTCCTGATCACCCAGGTCTTAAATTTTACTTAACCTTTGCATTGATTCAACAGACATTTATGGAGAACCTACAAGGTGTCACAAGCTCTGCCAGGCACCAGGGAGACACGGTTCATGATATCACTTGTGCCCAGGGCAGGATGGGGGAGCCAGAGGGGCAGGCACTCGGGCCATCCAGCCTGGGGCAGCGAACTCTGCTCTGGGACGCCAGGTCCCAGTGATGGAGGCTTAGAGTAGAAAATCCGGGGTGGAGGCCACAGGAGACCAGCCCCTGGAAGTGGGGTTAGAAATGATTGACACAGCCCTTAAACCAGCTACAGAGAAGAAAAACCTTCAGACATAAGGGCACCTTTGGCACTACCGAGACCGACTGCCATAGAGAGTATCGGGAGGTGCAACCAGAGGCAGGATAAGGGCAGTAAGAAAATCGCAAGTCCTAACCAATCAACCCAACCACACCCTAAAAGTGATAATTTAACAATAGATAACAATTCCACAAAGGAATGAGCCCTCCCCCAAAGAACACTGCCAATGCCATTCCTGCACCAGCAGACAAGCTCTCTGGGACTTCCCGCCTGCGCTGTTATGATGTGCACACTAGGGACCTTCCTCACACCACATACTAGGGACCTTATGATGCACACACTAAGGACCTTATGATGCACACACTAGGGTCCTTATGATGCGCACACTAGGGACCTTCCTCACACCGCTGCGACTGAGAAATGGAGAAATGGAGGAGCTCGCTTCCTAGCTCCACCCAAAAAACCAAAAGCTTTAGCTAGTCCCCGCCCCCCCGTCCTTGCTTTACTGAATTGTGAACCAAACCAAAAGCAGAGGGGTCCCCACATCCTGCCCCACCAGCTCCCCCAGGCCCCAAGCTTCCAGAAAGGTATTCAGGACAGACTTGACAGAAATGAGGCACTGGATTCCACTTCTTGTCGCGTGTATTTTTACCCTCCACACCTGCTCTCTGACACTGAACTTACACAGGCACTCCCAGGGTGACCAAATAAACGATGTTTAAGATGCACCTTCTTGCTGCCTTTGTTTCTGAAGAGAAATTATAATGTTGTCACTGGCGCTGATTTGTAGAGGGCCAACAGAGTCGCAGAGTTCTCGCAAAGAGCCCCTTTGTCAGCATAAACATGGGAAGATGTGCTGCGCATATTATTTCTGTTCTTTGAAATCCAACCTGCTGATTGCAAGTCTCTATACTTTCTTCTCATTTTCCTCTGCCAGCCTGAACCCCAGAAAGAAGCAAGAGGGGAGAAGGATAAGATGAAGTGGGAGTCCCTTGCAACTCAAACAAGAGCTGCTTTTAGGGAAGGAAGCAGCACTTACAAGTATCAAGCTGAGCCTACCAGGAAAAGGGGAGCACCATCTCCTGAAGGAGAGAATTCCTAAGGGAGAACTGGAGAAGAAAGATTATCTTGACACTCCCCAGGAAGATGCTAACAAGGTCAGCATGAGAAGAAATCCCAAGCTGCCGTTTCATTGGGCAGCACAGTCACAGCTTCAGGCCAAGACGTTTCTATCCAGGAAGAAGATACCAAAGTAAGACCAGCAAAAATTTATCTTCTTGTAATGGAGCCTCACCCAGGAAGATACGCGTCAACTTTCAAACTACAGATTTCTCGAGTCCGTCCAGACCTACTAAATCAGAAGCCCCTAGCACTGCCTTTCAGATAGATGACTTGTGAACGCACCGCAAATGTTCGGGACGCCTCCCTTCCCAGGTCTGGCAGGCAAGAGGGCAAAATCTGCACATAAGTAAGTCAAAACAGGCTCTGCCATGTTCTGTGAAGCAGCTACGCAAAAATTCTGCTGCCTGCATCTCAACCCATTAGTGAGCAAGAAGCCAGATAAAGATTTAACCCCGTGGGTACCCAGCCCTTTGTCTCCACGGTGGGTCCTTTAGATTAAAGCCCAACATCCACCCTCCTCTGTGCCTAAGTAGCATCAACCTATCTTTAGGTCAGGATCACTTGGGAAATCAAAAGATCCAAGGCTATAGAAAAGCAGAAGCCAGAACCCTATTTCTCCTCCCTTCCACCCTACCACACTACAACCCTCCTCAAGAATAATTACATTCTTTATGTCAGTGACTCACTGCTCCTAACTATATAAACTAAACTCAAACTGGTGATGGCTGGAACAGTTCTTGCAGAATAAAATCTGTCAGGCTGCTTCCTGGGTACACTTTGATTATCTAAGAAACTCTGTAATTATTATCGAGGTTTTTGTTTCAGTCAACAGAATTTTTTTAAGTCCTATGACATTCTCTTATCACATGACATTGTATTTTTTTCTGTGAAACTTTGGTAAGGGGGAAAAGGAAAGCTGGGGAGTCCCCTTTGATAGTCAGCAAGAAAATTCTGGATGGGACAAGGCCAGCGAGAGCTTTGTGCCACACGAGGGGCTCCTCCTCACGCATCGCCTCTGCTCGCTGAGCACTAAGCTACGTCCTGAGCCTCGCTCTCCTCATGTGCAAAGCAGATGACGTAAGAATGAAAAGAGATGTTCACGTCAAAGACCTCGCACGGAGAATTTTCATAACTCACCCAACAAAGTTAGTCATGGAATGCTGGGAAACACAGCTAGGTCAATCTAATGCCAAATCAATCTTATTCTAGCTTGATTCTTTATACACCCAGACTCCCAGTGGCGGGGGGGGAGGGGGAAATCTTAAATAATCAGACATAAAGGAAAGCAAAGTCAGTCACCAAAGCAGAGACTGCGGCTTCTCCCTTTCTCTAATAGAACCAATTCTGGTCAGCTCCTCAGCAAAGGAAATGGGGGGATATCAGGGAAGGAGACCGTGAATGGCAATATTTGAGCAGAAATCAAGCCTGAACCAGAAGTAGGGGCTCCACACGGCTCACAGTTACATACCTCTGAACATATTTCTGTGAGAACGGGTCAAGTTTTAGTTCTCCGTTATTCATGGCCAAATCTGATTGCAATCAATACATTCACTCAGAGGATATCCTCAGCAAGATTGTGAAGATGACAATTGGTAGATCATTAGGTAAATGACCCAACTAACACAAAAGCCTCTCAGGAAGGACGGCAAAGCCAGATGAAGGAAGAAGACTGCTGGCAACAAGAGCTCAGAGAAAATAAACAGAGACGCCTGGGACTTGAGCAAAGAGAGCGCAGAGATGCAAGTCCAGCTCTCTCCAGCTCTGTGACATTAGCATGGTTTTTCATCTTTCTCAGCTTCGTTTTTCTTATTTGTTGGCTTATTTGGTTTTGCTTTGCTGTAGCTGGAATTATACCCAAGAAACAGAAATGA
This sequence comes from Scalopus aquaticus, assembly GCA_004024925.1. Lineage (NCBI taxonomy): Eukaryota > Metazoa > Chordata > Mammalia > Eulipotyphla > Talpidae > Scalopus > Scalopus aquaticus. The sequence goes on along the minus strand of PVIJ01012095.1, from coordinate 1,638 downwards.
AATGAAACTTAAATGATAGTGCAAAGGAAATAACCTGGCACACTGACACTCAATAAATTCTAGGCTCCCTGCTTGCTTTAGTAGTGCAGTTATTGTTCCCAACTAATTACTTCCCTTCTTTTAAGAGGACTTTAAGCAAGACAGTGACAAGATCTGACTGAAATACCAACCTGATGACTATATAGAAAATAGATTTTTAAGATCTACCCAAGTGAGAGATGACTGTGGCCTTGGACTAAGTGGAATTATAGAGGAGGAAATAGAATTGGGTAGATCTGGGATGCATTTTGAATGTAGAGAGTGTAGGACATATCAAATGATTGGCTTACATATATCAAATAATCAGGGGAAAATACTAGATAACCTGTGTAAGCAACTGGTGGGTACTGAGGCCATTAAGGAAGAAGAAATAAGGGAAGTAGAAAGCTGAGTTCAGTTTCCAGCATAGTAACTGCCCATAAGACGTTCAAGGGAAGATGTCAAATTGGCAGAGACAAATGCAGGGTGACACTAGTAATTACAACAGAACAAATACAAATAGGAACTTTTCCAGAAGATGGGCTGTCCTGGCATGAGTCTGGAGTAGTATGGAAAGGTCGGGACTAGAGGGACAGCTGGGGCATCGTCAACTTATAATCGACACGTCACGCAGGACAATGATGCCAAGAGAAGAGAGAGGGACCCGAGAGAGAGAGGGGTTGCCCGATGTTGAGAAGTCCCGCAGAAGATGAACTGGTAAGAAGACGGAGGAGAAGCACGGGTCCCCCCACAGGATACCAGCTGAAAGAGGTGACCGTGGTATCATCCAGGCGTGAGGGTAAGTAACGCTGAGCCCACCTCTGCCTTGGGCCTTCACAAAACCACAGCAGAGTCACTCGGAGGTCACTCATTTCACAGAGCAGTGTTCACAGGGATGCTCCAAGCCCTGGAGAGCGGAAGAGCGGACTTTCTCAACAAGGAAACAGCCACAGGGTGGCGCTGCAGCGGGAACGGCACGCGGGTGCTGCCTATCCTCCAGCACAACCAGCGGCCCTGCGCTTAACGGGCCGCTGGAGACGATGGCGTGGACCCCGCTGGCAAATGCGTCTTAGCCGTCTAGGGCCACCACGGTGACCGCGGCCTCTTCTGGGGCACAGGGCCCACACCACGAGGGACGCACACACCACTCAGAGAAGGGCTGAAGCATCCTTCCAGAAAGAGCTGTGTCCTGTCCAGAGAGCAGGAGCCATGTTTCAGCCGCCAAGACATCCCCTCGGGCTACCTCAGTCCTCCTCTCCTGTGCGCCCCCCGGGTGCTGGCCATCCCCCAGGGGTGAGCGGTGAGCACAACGGCAGCAGTCGCTTCTCCTGCCGCTTTCACATTCGCGTATCGGGAACCCAGTAAAAGCCGGCGTCACTGGGAACTCGAGCCGCTTGCCATGTCCCCTCAGAACTGCATTCCCAGTGAGCCCGTCAAGAAAGGGCTGAGGAAGGGCCTCCCCGCTGGCGGGCACGGGTGACACCACGGGTGACACATCTGCAGTGGCAAGCAGAGAGGAGGTGCCAGCGTGCGCGGCAGCTAGCAGTTACCCCGCGGGCCACTCTGCAGCTTTGGTACGATTCGGGTGCATGCAGCTGATGGCAACATCTGTTTCCTGCA
>PVIJ01012094.1:8850-51509 GCA_004024925.1 Scalopus aquaticus | reverse complement strand
CTCTCCTATTTGGTTTCCCTATAGTCCTGTTATAAGTGAAACCATTCGATATTTTTCTCTTTCTTTCTGGCTTATTTCACTGAGTATGATTCCCTCTAATTCCATCCATGTCACTGCAAATTGCATGTGTTTATCTTCTTTGAAGGCTGAATAGTACTCCATTGTGTATATGTACCACATCTTCTTGATCCAATCATCTATTTTTGGACATCTGGGTTGCTTCCATACCTTTGCTATTGTGAATAGTACCGCAATGAACATACGGGTGCATGTATCCTTTCGGATTAGTCATACACCTCTTTCATGTTCCACATCTATTTTGTCAACAAACTCATTTGTTTTATCTTTCAAACACATCTAGAATCCGACCACGTCTCACTGGCATAACTCTGTTCCATGCCAACGTCATTTTCTTCCTAGCCATTCTCCCTTATTCTGCCCTCATCTTATCCTCCTCCAACGAGTCTATACGCCTGTAAGTCGGAATGCCATAAATCGGAACTCACGCCATATATCAGAATAACAGTCACATCACATCCTTCACATGTTCAGGATATCCTAGTGGTAACCCATCTCACTCAGAGTAAAATCCTAACATCTTCCAGGGACCCACTGGCCCTACATGATTTTACCACAAACCATCTCTCTGACCTCATAGCCCAACATATCTTTTCTTTTTACTTAATTTTCTGAAAACCATCAAATGGGGAAATGGGTGAACAGGAAATACAGACTTTAAAAAGCATATTTAAATATTAGAACCCTGTGTCCCACCTTTCTTGTAAAGGCTTATTAGTGAAGGGCCAATTAAAAATTTATACAGTCATCCATAACGTTAAATACTAACTAATCCATTTCATCAAACACTAATCAATTTCATCAAATAATGCAGGTCCATGTATACTTACATAGAAATAGTTACATAGTGCATTGTTAGCTAAGAACACCAGTGGCAGAATATGTGAGTTATGATTTCATCTTAATCAGTCTTAAGTGAAGATTTGTTTGATACATTATATTATGTTGCTCTTGGGCTTTTTCTTTCACAGTGTGTGATACCAGAACTCTTTGGATGGATGCAATTTGGGATTAAATTGGGTTTTGTGCCCTTGGTGATCTTTCCTTTTGCTAGGAAGAGGTTTTATCCATTTTCATGTATTTGAAATTAATATACCACATAATTTATTAAGAACTCATGGAAGTGCATAGTCAAAATATTTAAAGCATCTCAATACTTTAAAAAAATAAACATAAGGCAGAAACAGAATATAGGTGAGATATACAAAGCTGCACTTACTTTTTACACTTCATCATTCAGTTTATGGCAAAGCTTCCTGAAAAATCAAAGCAGAAGAGGAAATAAATATTTTAAATAGGAAAAAAAATTCTGGAGAGCTTGCTTACCCCAGTGGAGTTGAGAGCCTCAGTTTTCATTATGGAAGGGAAAATGCTTTATATAGTATAAAGAGCCATAAAAATGTAAGAGAAGATTTGACCGAGTCTGGAAGTTTTTAACTCATCTTTCTTTGGGGAAGTACTAAACAGGCCTTCCTTTGTCTATAAATTATCCTCTATGAACCTCATACAGTAGACAAAAACTTTCAAGAGTCTCTTGGGTTCATTCTTTTATCTGCTCACCATACTGCCTTTGCAGAAGTGCTCTTTCAATCAGTAGCTGTATGTCCAATTATTTCAGGGACTCATTTGCAAATGAAAAAGTCTTGAAGAAGATATCAGTGACTTGCATAGTCATTTAAATGAATCTAATTTATGGATAAAGTTTTCTCAATTTTAAAAATTAGTGATTATCCTCAAATCGTTGTTCTTGACACTTAAAATTCTACACCATCTAGTTGATATCATGGTGCTTGTGGTTTCTTTTCTGGTTTGTGTGCTTAGATATGTTGGAATCACTTGAGACCATTGATTACGAAATTCAATCAGTAGAAGAGGCAACCAGATAGATCTTGACTTGATTATTAGTCATTTTCTTCTTTCAACATGAGGCTCCCAAGAGGTATTCTGCAGTTTTGAAAGAATCATATTAAATGATGATTGAAGCAGTTGAAGAGCTTTAAACCATGTACAAACACATTAGACAAGTTTGACTGAGTAGCAGATTCTAGAGAAAGGCTGACTGTTCAGACTCCCGTCTCTGTCAGTAACCAGCTGTGCGGGACCTTGAGCAAGGACATTATTAATTTTGTGACTCAGTTTCCTGCTATGTGAAATTGAGACGAGACCTGTCTTAAAGATTGCTATGAGGATTAAGTGAGGCAAGCCCTAGAAATGGCTTCGGCTGGTGCATAAGCACGAGTATGTTAACCGTTAGCTAGCGGAAATAATAGTATCACAAAAGTCAGAACACCATAGGCTCTGTCCAGAAGGCCCTCTCAGGCCATGTGGTTAGGAAATGCTATTTTATCAGCTCTGTGTCAGAATAGTTACTCGAAGGGATAGTTGCCAAGATAACTGGTACCTGAAGTTACTTTGCAGAATTCTACTGCAGAAAGAAATAGTGAGACAAATCATAGCATTTTATCGGAGACAGCCAGAAATGAAATAAAAATCATTCAGTACTCAGGGCAGTCATAGGACTTTAAATGGGAAGCAAAGGCATTGGTTAAAAGCCAGACAGAGGTAGTATGGAATGGAGACAAATATGCGAATTCAGGGATTGCCCTGACTATTACTTAGGAAGTGCTAAATTCGCCTCCACGGTCATTTGGTGCACTCAGGGCCTGCATGGGTTAGGTCGGCTTACAATGGCTTATTTTTTCAGATGAATGATCTGTTTAATGGAGAAACAAAACAGTAACTCAGAATTCGGGAATTCAAGGCAAAGGATGTTTATTTAAGGATCAAGAAGTGTTAGTATGCTCTTAGGAAAAAGACAAGCAGCCAAAGACCAAAAATGCCAGAAGAAATTGGGATACAGAACTGAGAAGTGGCAGGAATGCAGATTTTCTAGGTTAAAGATGGGGAGATTAGTCTCAGTGTGAAAGAGGAACTGCTCTGGCTTTGAGATCGTCAAGAAGAATAATAAAGATAAGTGAACATTTGGGGAGGTTGTGAATTAAACAGTAAGATGAAGGAACTTGCTCTTTCATAGCTTCCATCTAAATGAAGTAAGCAGCAATATCAGCTCGTTTACTGGCCTGGCAGGAGCCTGGAGAGGTTTGGAACAACAGCTGTGAGGAATGTGATATGAAGTTAACATGAGATAAGAGAAGGATGAGGGATTTCTGAGAATCAGGAAAGACTTAGCAGAAATTAAATCGCAAGTCTAGTATGGATGCAGTGGCGCTTCCAATGGAATTAATGTTTTCTCCAACTCAATGTTTTGCAGTAGTTTGCACTTATTTGCAGTTTTTCATCTGGTTCGCACAGAAATAAAAGTTGAGTAAATTGCTGTAAGACTTTAAATTCCCAAGGAGAAGATTAAAAAAAATTGAGAGTCCATAGGGGGAAAATGTGTAAGAGTGAAAGTTGGAGAATTAAAAATATGAATGACCTTTTTGCCTTTCACTGATTATTTTATATTGTATTACTTTGGAAATTTAATTAGCATATTTAGAAAGGAGAATTGGAAAAGGAATTAGCCTCAGTTTACATGATGAAAATATTCATCAAATGTGAATGGGACTAAGCTATAAACACAGAGGTAATAGGAATTTATTTTAAGATTTATTTTTAAAATTTATTTATGCATGTAAGAACTGGGGATTAGGCCAGAGGCTCAGGGTGGTGGCGGGGTGTGTGTGTGAGAGGATTCACCTTAGACAGAGTGGGGAGAATTGCGGATTGACTGGAAAACACTGCTGAAGGGAGCAGCGGGCGAGGCAGGAGAGGTCTGCTGCGCCATGTGGGTCAGCTCCCTGGTTGGGGATCAAACTCATGCCACAGCGGCTGGCAATAGCTTGATAACACTGAGACTTTAACCCCTGCACCATTAGGGAGGCCCAGGATTTTTTTTTTAAGATTTATTTATTTATGCATACAAGAGCTGGGGTGTAGGCCAGGGGTGCGGGGGTTGGGGTGGGTAAGAGGATTCACCAGAGACAGAATGATGAGCAGAACAGGTGGATCTCCTGAAATCCACTGCTGAGGGGAGCAGCAGGGAGACAGGAGAGGTCTGCTGCGCCATGTGGGTCAGGTCCCTGGCCAGGGATGGAACTCATGCTGCAGTGGCTGCAGATAACTTCATAGTGCTGAGACTTAACCCGTTGCACCACCAGGGAAGCTCATGAATTTTTTTTTTATAAGAGAAATGGAAATGTGCTGGATGGCAAAAAGTCAACAGTCATTTGTGCTAGTTACCAAGGAGTATTTAGGAAAGGAAGAGCAGGAGAAAAAGATGAGGAAGTGATAATGCATTAGAACAATATTACAACAATAAAAGATGAAGACAGAATGATCCCACTGAAATTAAGATAATGGTTTTTAAAAACTTTCAGACATTGTCTGAGGAGAACACAAGGACTCTAATAACTGAAAATTTATTATTAAAATGTAAAGATGGACATGAGGGGTGAATACATTAGTCCTTTGTGCAGAAATAAGTAAGTAATTCTCAGAGGAATAGGACTGCCAGATATCATTAAAAAAGATAAATTTGCTAAGCTGAGTAGAAATAAATAAGGAAATCAAAGTCATCCTATACGGTTAACAAAGGGGTAAAACAATCGTGTTTACAATATTGTTTTGTGATATGTGTTTGAAAGCAGAAGTAACTTCCTCCATTAAGGTGTTGAAATGAGGCTATAGGTATAATTACATGTACACTACTGTAATAATTATTTGAGCTTGATCAATACAATATGTTATTGGGAACAGAAGTCAACAAGTTTTAGTAAAACATATCAAGAAATAATTTTGTGCCCCTTGTTCAAGATCTTCAGTCTGAAGTGAAAAAAATCTTTTTAGGCCAAAAGAATTTCTACTGTTCAGTGTTGGAAAGAAAGTACAGAAGATGATTTTTGAAATTTACTTTAAACTGTAACAAACATTACAAATAATAACTTTAATTACATTCTAAAAAATTATTTGGTTTTATTTACACCTTTTTAAAAATAAGTTTTTACCTTAAATTCAAGATTAAGCTCAGAGTGAAATCTTACTTATAAATCCTACAATAATTTTGATGCTGTATCTAACATTTTAAGGGCACAAGACTGAAGCAAAATGAATTTTGTACTGATTAATAGTACTATGTAGGAAAATAATGTTATTGAACTTAGATTGATATTGAAATATTGTAAAACCAATTACGTCTTTTTATGCTGTCAATTATTTCAGTCCTCAATATCTCAAAGGAAAATCAATGGAAAGGCCATTTATAAAGATAAGTTTAACTTTTCATAACATATATCACTATTCCCCCTTTTAAGTGAATGATAGGAAAAGAAATAATTACACTTCGAAATGTGTGCATTTTTTGGTAAGTGGCTTTCAAAGAAATATTTTGAAGATCATTTTGTGGAAGTAAATGTACACATATAGCTGAATTGGTCCAATTCGTATACATCAATCAGATTAATGTAGTCTATGCTGCAGAAATATATGAACGCCCAAATCTTGGTGACTCAAAAGAATATTTCTTGGACACATTCCAATCTGATTCTGGTTAGGTAGCCCCCCTTCATCACTATGCAATCTGGCCTCTAAATTGCATTGACATGACAAGGAAATCTGGATTAAACTGGCTCAGTCTGGAAACGACACACTCACTTTTGCTCACAGTCTATTAAGCCAGAATTATTTCTATGATCCCACACTAAATGCAAAAAGAGCTGGAAGTTGTAGTCAAGCTTGTGTACTGTTAGGTAAGAACCAACTGTCTTCAACTTGCAAGGTACTATGTTGAATCCTTGGAGACCAGACAGACCCCACCTAAAAATGACTTGAGTGGCCTGAGAAAGACTAGGAACAAGTTGTCCTGAGGTTTATGGTGGCTAGGAAAGGAGACTGTGTATTTTCTTAGCAGATTTCCAAGAAATGGGGTAGGAAGAGGAGCAGGAGGTTGTGTTCAAAAGTTGTCAGCAGTCAAACCACATAATGGAGTGAGGCTCTTTATTCCACAGAGAATGAATCATTTCATTATTTCTCCTGGTTATGAATTTTAATCCAGTTCTAAAAGCATCCTTAAACACATTTTTTGTGATGTGCTTGGCACACTCTGCATCTGATTATCATTTTGATATGAAAATGGGCCTCCCAAAGATGCTCAGATCGGCCTCCAAAGACATGTTACTATGGCAAGAGGTCTCCAAGATGAGGTCAGTAGAGGCCATGTGGCTTTAAGAGAAATTATCACCATTACCTTAACTACCTAGAAGATGAAAGATTTGGGCATTAGCCAGATTTAGTTATCTCCAGAAATAACCTGAGAAACCTATGTATATGGCATAGCAAATATCTAGTTAAAGAGCATCTGGTTTTGTCACGTGAGTCCCCTTCTTTTCCCTTGGAGCCCCAAGGCTCCTTTCCCTTTCCTTAGCTCGGGCTAAAAGGCCTCCTATTTAGAGTTTATAGCCATGTAGATTATCCATATATATGTAATTAGTTTTTTTTTATTCCTACTACTTTGTCTGATGTTAACTTGATTGCTTGACCAGGTCAAGAAGGATGCAGAGGAGTGGGGAGAAATTTCCTCTCCTCCCCCACAGATAAATCTACATTCAGGGAATTCATAGTTCATTTAATTTCATTCACAGTTTCATTTAATAATTTCCGCCTTCTGTTGTCCTCCTCTGGAAGAGCTATCATGTAAGATAATTTTCTAAACTTATCTTGACCAGGGGGTAAAAGTATATCAGAAACTTCAATCCAGTCTTCGACGGAGTCACAGTTAGTCATCCTGTCAGAGATCCAGTATTTGGTTTCTCAGGAAGAATACTTGGCACCCACATGCTCACTGAATCATAAAATTTCTCCATTTCCTGCTTTCTCTACAATTTCCTAAATACTTCATGGTTTTGGTCACTTCCCTCAGTCTTTCATATTACTAACCTGTCATCTTTTACCTGAACTACAGCCACAACCTGACATCTCATCTTCCTGAGTCCTGACTCCTTGTCGAATCCATTGTCTAGGTAGCTAAGCTCTCACATCTCCTCTCATTTCACCATCCCCTCGTTATCTTCTACATCATGTTGACCTTTTCTAGTTCTCAAAGACTCAGTACTCTCTCTCCTCTGTCAGCCTTTGTATACATGTTATTTCCACTCACTAGAAGGATCATTTCCCTCCTTTGACTTCTTCATCTTTTAGTGTCAGCTCAAAAATCAATTTTTAAAATGATTAATTTGTTATTTTGGGGAACCCCCATCACGTATTACCATCATAGTGCACCATCAACTCACCCATACTCCATCACCATAGACCATTGTGTTTCCTTCCCTGTTTGTCCTTACCCCTCCCCCAACTCCTCCCCGACTTAGTGCCTCCATTCTGTAGTTAGCTATCAAGGGTTAGTTTTTCAGCTTGCCTTTATCTGACTATTAATTTACTTTAGTTTCCACATATTGGTGACAGCACCTGGTATTTATCTTTCTCCCTCTGACTGATTACACTTAGCATTATCCTTTCAAGCACCATCCATGTTGCCACAAATGGCATGATTTTCTTTTTTGATCACTGAGCAATATTCCATTGTGTATATATTCCACATCTTCTTGATCCAATCAACTGTTATGGTGTACTTAGGTTGGTTTCATACTTTAGCTATAGCAAGTAGCACTGTAATAAATACGGGAGAGCAAGTTTCCTTTTGAATTAGTGTTTTTTAATTTTTTGGATCAATGCCTAGGGGTAGAACTACTGGGTCAAATGGAAGATCCCTTTTTAATGTTTTGAACACCCCCATACTGCTCTCCATAGGGCTGGAACAGTCAAACATCATTTTTTAAGAAAGTTTTCCTAGATCTCCTCATTGCCCTAGTCTATATCCCTGTTTATAATCTTTTCATTGCTTCCTTTACTTTTTTTTCATAATACAGCCTATTGTTGTGTCTTTATTCATCTGTCTTCTCTTCTACACTATAAAATACATGATGCAAGAAATCTTAGACTTGAGTTATTTCATTTCTCTCTCTGCAGCACCTAGACAGCATTAGGCAGTATAAAATAACAGTATGCCAATCCCCTTTGGGATTAAGTTCATGCTCTATGTATCGGTATGCCTTGTTTCTGGATTACCAGCAGCCATTTTGAAATCTTAGGCAGAATAAGTACACCACAAAAGTCTGCTGAACTGAACTTCAGTCTGCATTCTGCCAAGGTGCTGTCAGCAGTCCTCTTAGAAGCCACAAAGTCTTTGTTTAAGAATTTGGTCTTTGTCCTGGAGAACCATGAAAGGGGTGAAATTTTAATAGGTAACCATGTGTTTTTGAAAAACAACTCTAGTAATCTTGGTGGTGGGGGCGAACAGTCAAGTTAGCCCAGATGAGATGAGAGGCTGAATTGAGTGCTGCCAGAAAATGTGAGGAGAGAGGGCATGATTGGGTTTTAGAAGCAGAATTGGCTTCAACTCATTTGGGAAATCATGTAGAAGATTATAAAACAACTTCACTTTTTTAACATGAGTAACTAAAATGATAATATTCACAAACATTAGAAGAAAAATGATGTCACTAGCCAAATTTTCATTATGCTTCTTTGACTATCTTACCAGGTATATATAAACAGTGATCTGTTTTCTTTTATAATTGCTGTGGTCAATGTTTCCTTCTCACACTTTAATGATGTTTGGGAATATTTTGTTGCAGCATAAAACCCCATGATGTAAAATATCATTCAGAGAAGTACCACAACAAGAGAAAAAGCAAGCTGTGTTTCTGAATAGGCCAATATGGACAAAGTATATTTTTTTAAAGTTTCTTTTTTTAAAGTGTTCTTAATGTCTGTGTAGTGCTAGAACAACAATGCAATTGTAATTAGATTGCAGGAGCCTATGGCTCCTTTCTCGGGAATTTTTAAAAGTGACTCTAATATCATGAAAAAAATGTATGATGTTACAGAAACAAATCACACAGCAAATGTACATAAACCACTTTAAAGGAAACAACAAGTCAGTTGCGTGAAATGGACACTTCTTCAGAATCATGGTTCATATCACACATAGAATTTTGAGTGCATTACCAGTTTCAATGGAAATATGAGAATTAAAGGAAACTCTCATTGTCATCTTCCTGATGTTAGAGGGCCCACATGGGAATTACGGAAAAGAAAAACTTTGCAAATATCCAAGAACAAGAAGCACGAAAGAGGGAACATCAGAGGGCAGGAATTTCAACATGTTTTGGAGAAAGAAAAATGGAAGAGAGTCACATGTGAGGAGACATCGGGAGGAAGAGCCAGGCTCCTCTGTGGAGGCCACGAGAGACACGTGAGCCACAACATATCAGGCAAGGCAGAAGAAGACGAAAAGTTGCAGGTAAACGAATAAAAAAAGGACAAAAGATAGAAAATCTACTTGGCCTAAGTGTTGACATCCGTCCTCATGTCCATCAGATAAATGTTCATCAGTTGGTTCTCAAAACCAGGCCCTGTGCTTCCAGAAGATCTGGTACCTATCAACACACATAGAATGTTCCAGAATTCTTATACTTTATTTACTGAAGATATTTGTTCAGACTTCTTCATCTAGTCTCTGTTCCATATTTCTAAGACAGAGATAATAATTATATCTTTCTTACAGTGTTTCTGTGAAGACTAAATGAGTTAATGTGTATAAAACATTTAGGGCAGGGTCTGGCATAGAGAAAATGATATCTGATGATTTTTAAAATTATTATATGCTCCCATCAAACAAGAAGATAATACGCAAAAGGACCAAAACAAAAGAAAGATCTTGAAAAGGTGATAATAAATTTTAAAACTCAAATTCAATAGGAGAGTTGGAGAGAACACGAGGATTCTCCCAGAAAATAAAATAGATAAAGACATCCAAGTAACAATAACTGCATAAAAAGAAAACATAAAAAATAGAAAGAAGGAAACAACTAAAAAAATATATTTCTTAATTATTCTGACTTAGGTCTTCAGATTGAAAAGGCCCATTGAACACCCAGAAAATAAAAGGAAGACCCATCTCAAGTCTCATGGTGAAAGTTCAGAATACAGGGAAAAAAGAAGTAGGGTAGAACAGAAAATAAGGTCATGTAAAATAGGAGAGGCATCAAATGGCATCAGACTTCTCCCAAGCAATACAAAATACTAGTAGATAAGGAACGTCTTCAAATCTGAGGGGAAATGAAATCCAACTGAGATTTTTGTATTCAGTAACTCTAATATTCCAATTTGGGAACCAACAAAAAAGGTTTAGAAATGTGTGCACTCGTGCATTCAACCTCTCCCATGCCCTCAGGAAGGAACAAGATGTGCTCTAATAGGGCATGTGAGTGGAGCAAAAGGAAGCTGTGGAATTGAAGCGATGGTGGACAGAGTGGGCTGTCAGTGAGGAAAAGCCCAGAATGACCACTGCACAGCCAACCTAGGGAGTAGCCAGACCAGACTAGAGCAAATGCCGGCAGATTCCAGGAAACTGGGCAAATGCAGATAAACACATGCACTGATGATATGATAGAAAAGCTCATAAATTTCCAGCAGTAGCACATATGGCACATCAAATGCGAAATCTACCCCAGAGAAGGTGGCACCACTAAAAAAGATCTACATTATTCAGTAGCCTCTAAAATGCTCAACTGGGAAGTAAAACTCAGATGCCCGTGGCATTTCACAGCTAGAGACACTCCTATTACACACTGTGGCAGAAAGGACTCAAACTTTACACAGATGTGAGTATGGTCATCTGGGGAAAAATCTACTTGTGTGTCTTCAGTTCTGATTTTAGACAATAAAACCTATGTTACTGTTAGAGGAAACCTGATTCATAAGGAAATACAAATTGTATTTGGTGGAATAAGAAATCAAGTTTCAAGTATGTTATTTGAAAGCACAAAGGTGAATTAAAAGAGAGGGACTTAGAAAGTGTCAGCTCATCAGGAAGTATCAGGAGGGCAGACATCATTTGTTTTAACAGAAAGTTGGCCAATCATGGTTTCATGTTGATAAATCAACAAATAGCAACAGTCATATATTTTGAGATATGGTGGTAACCACAAAAAAAAACTTTAAAAAGGGATTTATAATTAATTGCTTTTGGAGGGTAGCGATGTGGGTGACATGTACTACTCTGATGAAAATAAGAATTATGAGACAATACATTTCTGTTGATGAATGCTTTGGCTTGTAATACTTCATTATCACAATCCAAGAAAATAAATACAATGTATTTCCTTTCATACATTCATTCATTCAACAAATACCTATTGCATACATGAGGCAGCACTGTTCTAGGCACTGGACATGCAGAATGAACAAAACAGACAAAAGCCTTTCCCTTGACATGTGGAGTTTCAGTTAATATGGTATGGGGACAGATAATAGATAAGTAAACAAAGTGAAACATCATTTTCCACATGGTTATAAATGCTTTTTTAAAAACTAAGGAGGGGAGGAGCACCAGGAACACACAGTGTTACAATCCTGAGTTCCCAAGTGGGATGCACAGAGAAGGTGACATTTGACAAACCTGCAAGAGATTACGGAGGAAGCTATGAGATTTTCTGGGGAAAAAGTCCTTCATGTCTTTGTCTTGAATCTATACAAGTATAGACTTTACACAGTCACCTGTAGATGGAAAATAGATGCTCCTACGGTTAAAAAAAATTTTTTAAAACAATTCAAGGAAGCCTTGAATTGAGTCTCTTTTGCCATGCAAACTTCCAATCTGATTCCTCAATCTATCTTCAACAATTTTCTAGAAATGTCTTTGAATATACACAATAAATGTTCATAAAATGTTTTAGATTGATTGCTATATATTGTAAATTCTGGTCTGTATCTTGACTTTTAACTAAATACATATACTCACAAATGAGATACTTGATTTATTTCTTAACATGACTGATGTGGGAACCCTCAGCAGAGTATAAGTTTACAAGATATTTGTAAAATAAAATAAAACATATACTTAAATTCTGATTATTACAAAACAGACTATGCATGTATGAAATTAATATGCAAAATTAACATATATGTTATGGGAAAAAAGTCAGAATACCCTAAACAGTTTCCTTGTCAATAGCAATTATTCTCCTAATATAGAATATGAGTTGCCTAAATATTTGAACCTTTAGTAGTTCCAAGTTTTTAATTGGCCTTTGTATTACAAAGATGCTATGTTTAAATCCTTCCAAAATGTTTAAGTCCTACAATCAATGTGATGGTATTTGGAGGTAAGGCCTTAGGAGGTAATTAGGTAATTAGGTTACCCTAGGACATGAGGGTAGGTACTCATGAGAGGATTAGTGTCTTTATAAGAAAATGAGGAAACATCAGACAGCACCCGTGCGCATGCGTGCTTTTGTAATAGGGTGGTCCCCAGAAAAAAAGGGTGTGTTCCAGATTCCCTGCCCCACCCAAGGGAGGGTGGAGCTGAGCAGGAGAAATAAGAAGCTGCAGGAAAGAGAAAGACAACACACAGACAGAAGAAAGAAGGAAGCAGGGTGGAGGCCAGAAGAAGCACAAGGCGCAGAGAGACATGTGAGGAAGCTGCACTGGCCTGGACTGACTGAGACAGATGTGGGTGAGAGGCCCGTGGGGAGGGGACTATGGCAACGTTGCTCTTGGTTTTGATTTTGCTCTTTAACTCCCAGAATCATCTGGCTGTTTCTGGCCCTTTTCTATGGTCCCTGCCAAAAGGTGTTTTAGACTCGTGGCAGGCTTTCGGGCCTTGCTTTGGGCCAATCCCAAATTTGGGGTGGACTTTTACCCATGAGGAGTTGGATAACATTGGGTGCTTGACTTAGAAACTATATTCTTTGTCTTATCTAGTTCTATTAAAGTTTGTTTCCACAAAAGGTCTTGTATGTTTTGTACTGATTTGGCGGATGGCAGACCCTATTTAGAATGGGCAGGTTTGGGGGTTCTGGAGGTGCCCCTCTCCCTGTCCTGTAACACTTTTACATGCTCTCTCTCGTGCTCTCTCTCTCTTGCTCTCTCTCGCTCTCCCTCCTTTCCTCCTTCTCACTCCCACTCTCTCTCTTCCTGCATGTATACCCTAGGAAAGGCCAAGCGATCATGTGACATGGTAAGATGGTGGAAGGCGGCCACCTGTAAGTAGAAAGACAGTTCTCATGAAGAACCAAATAGACTTGTCCTTGATTCTGGGTTTCCAGCCTCTAGAACTATGACAAGTAAATTTCTGTTGTTTAGGCCACTGAGTCTATGGTATTCTGTTATAGCATCCCAAGTTAAGACAAAATCTGTGGGGGAAATGTTTCCATTTTTTTTAATATATTGTTTATTTTCTTTTACATACTGGCTTACTTCTTAGGAGTGTAATTGATATGTATATTAATGTTTCTAGGGCATTCAAACAAAATAAATTGCCAGTTTTACTTATAGACAGTACCTATTTATACACCCACAAGAAACAAATGCCTTCAAGCAGATTTAAATTGGTCTTTCTCTTTAGATTTGAGAGGAAGTTGGTGAGTTAATTGCCTTTGAGTTCCGATCTTGACTAAAATCTCCATGAAATAAATGTATTGTAACATTTTATCAGCGATTATTTATTCACTGTCTGCAATCTATACAATCTACAAAATGTGTTTATTTAAAGCATCTTCAGAAAATCTAGGAAAATCTGAATGAGAAAGACGTGCCATCACAAGTTGATACAGAGCGCTATTAGAGGAGCACACACGTTTAAGTGTAAGTCAGAACAGCTGCAACTGTCACTACGGTCCACGGGACCCTGTGCCTCATTCTAAGGAAAATAGAGAGATGGTTGCGTGTACAGTCTAGGAGGAGTGCCAAATTTTCCCTGGCTGTGAAAATTGGTGGCTCATTCAAATTGAATATGCTTTAAGTGGCAATGGTCTTGTTTATTGGGGTGGTGATTTCCATACATGAAGTAGATGCGGAAAAGTATGCATGAGGTAAGAGTGCAAAAGTAGGAGTCAAGAGTGGTCCATTTAAAGATAGGTCATCAAAAGAAACCCAATGTATCCTTGGGCAAGTCATTTCACTATGTTAGCACAGTTTCCTCATCATTTATTCATTCACTGCTTTCAAGCTCTTCCTAACTGTTCATAGGAAGATCTAGTGAGCAGTAAAGCAGTTACAAAGTTCACCTTTCTCTTCTACAGAAACAGAAAGACTGGAAAAAAAATAGAAGACAGTGCTGCTATAGCAAAAGCAATTATCGATGACCATAATTTATGGAGTGCTCACCGTATGTCACATATTGCAACAGGAACTTTACAAACTCATAAACAACCCTAGAAGTTGAATAGTACCTCTCTTTAGAAAAAGAATGAACTCAAGCCTAGAAAGGTTACACATTTTTTTTAACAAATTTTAAGGAATTTACCAAAAGTCACTCAGCTAATATACAGCAAGGCTGGGATTTAAATCACGGTCATCTTGATTTTTTAATTCCACGCTCTACTCACCACACAAGAGAGCTACAATACTGAATTAATTATCACTATACATAAAACAATCCTAATAGCGAAAAAATTCTATGCTACGGAAAAACAGGAACAAAAGTTTGTCTCATTTTAATGCTATGATATATTATTGTAATTCTAGAAAAGCAATAACTTTTTTCTGACCTGAGTCATGATTATTCTATCTATACTATAGAAAATTGCAATCTTAAATTTAGCCAATGAGGCACTATGAAGAAGATAATTTATAAGATGGGTAAGTCCATAATAAATATGTCAGCTTAAGTGCCTTAAAATTGGAAATTAGTTTCTCTGTGGTGGAGGAATCAAAAGAGAGTACAATATACATAGATGAGGAATAGCAGTTCACAGCCAGGCATCCCAACTTTATTGAGAATAGTTTCCCCTTAAATTACTCTTGCAAGAGTCAATAATAGAAGCTATTTGCTGCCAGAAATATATTTAGAGAAACTGCCATTTATTATAATTAAAGTGATTTATTTGCTTGCTAGTTTATTTGGCTGAGGATTTTCTTGAAATTGAAGACAAACTGGAAATGCAATTTACTGATATAGACAGTATTACAGCATATTTCATATTCTGAAGTTTTTTGAAGTGTTTTTCAAATTTCAGTGGTAAAAGTACCCTGTTTTGTGCTAGATATTGAAAATGTGGGTTATTTCAAGCAGAGCTGGGTGACAGAATTCATTCTAAAACTGGTTGTAAGTGGTTCAGGGATGGTCCTAGGAAGTTAATAATCATCACTCATGAAAGGATCAATGAGGAACTAACTTCCATGGGCCATCAGGGATTTTTCTGTTGGTCACGTATCAACTTGAAGAAAGAAAATCAGAAATAGTTGTTGCTTCATAAGCATAGAAATCAAGGTGATTTTTTCTGATGGACACGTGAAATTTCAATGAACACAGTTTGAAACCAGATGATGCTACTTGGTAGTTATGAGCAGACTGAAGCCCAGTCATCTCACCTATAAAATAGGGATAGTAATAAACTTCCTTGTAAGGTTGTTGTGAGAAGATCATTCAAAGCACACAGATGGCACAGCAGAGTATTTGACATATTTTAGCTGCTTATTAATGACTTGATCCCGTCCTCTACAATCACTGGTCTTATCTATGCACTAGCCATCTGTCTTCTTCCTTGCTAACAGAAACCCAGCTGTAGTCAGGTGCCATGTGTCCAGCCTCAGAAAATGTTTTGAGAGTGGCCTAAGCTAGTGTTCCTCAATGGGGACACTACTGGCACTATGAGTGGGGTCACGTTTCCTTGTGTGCTTCTGCCAGTATCATGCCAATTTCCTGCTGCAGTGAATGAGTTTCAAGAACTTGGGAAAAGAGAAGAGAATGCCTCATGATGCTGCTCTAGAAAAAACAGTGGTGGGTAAGATATAGCAACTCCATACAAAATTACCTGTCACCCCATGTCCCAGGAGTGTCACAGGGCATGCTCTCAATAATCAGGTAAGCTGCAAGGACACTGGGCACAGGGATTCTCATTAGAGCCCACAGTATAAGAAATATCAGAACAATAATAATAATATCTATCAGAATAATAGACAAATAAATTTCTTTTATTTTCCAGTTTTCAGAATAATGTGCAGTTTCCCTACTATCTTCCAGATGTAATCAGTGATGAAATTTAGCATAACTATAAACATCAACTTAAACATATTCGACAGGCTCAAATCAATTGCAATTATTGTCCTTATTGATGCTCAAATTGTTCAATCTTAGGTCAGTGGGCTTCCATTCAAGTCAGTTTCCGAGTCTTCTTGTATTATCCTACTAGTCCTTAACTTTCTTGATTGCGGTGTAAGATAAAGTTCATCTAATACACTTTCTGTCCCTAACCTCGAAGCAGTCACTTACTCAAGGGTCCCTGCTTCCCTTTGGTTGAAATGTTCCTTAGAGACTATATACACAGATGTTAGGTGTGCTCATTTCATCTTTTTTCTACACTTTTTTAGTAGAATGTTGCAATAAACAGATATTTTTAAAGGTACAGTACTTCAGGATTTCATACTGATATTTCTAAATCAAATACAGGGCCACAGCTTTTTAATTTAACATGATTAATCTCACCTCTGTATCTGTGTTCCATGACACAGCACTGGTTCACACAAAACAGTCTTTGAATGACAAAATCAACACTAACATTAAAAATGTAATTTAAAGCACTTGACACTTTTTACTTCTTTTTGTTGTGGCATATCTTATTTTGAAGAGATACTACACTATGAGTTTATATTGATATTTCTATTCAAATTTAGGATTACAGGGTATTTTTTTTACTTCTTTGACTTGTAATTTTGTTTTTCCTCTTGTTTCATGTGTGAGTGTATATATGTATATAGTTTCTCTATTTCAATACCAGTAACAGTATCATTACTAAAAATGCCTATACTGCAAACATATAAAATGTGGTAGTCTTTATTTTCTTAGAGTATATCCTACCAGTGATATAAGGTGAAATAACTGTGTAATTGAGTCACTGTCTAAATACAGATTTGGCTTTTTTTAACACTGTTTTTCATTTCTGATAATTACACTGGTCAACAAATTTTTACAAAAGTCATGTTACTGAAATAAAATTAGTCATTTCCTATCAATTTGTATGTGCTCAACATGAATATGACAGTCAAATTCTAATTTTGGCTCTAGTTTTTTTTTGTAATCTGCAATAAATTGATGTTTACATCATGAAATGCATGCCAATAGTAATAGGCCTAAGTTTAATACCTGTAAAAAATCAAGTCATAGACTACTTCTTAGATTTCTTCACTTGTCTCTTGTAGAGCTGTTCAGGAATAGAATAGATGGAAGACAGTTTCCACTGTGCAAAAGCAAAGCCTTAAGACTCAGTTTCAAAGAGTCTAGAAACAGTCTCCATTCTTGTGGGTCATGAGTGATTTCTTAGGCATTTGTGAGGCCCTCAATATCAGAACAGAATACCAGAGTACTTTCCTTTCTGAAGAAAGGCTCCAACTGCTGGTGGTGCTTTTGACAGAAAGTAATTGTGACATCCTGCCTTACCCTCTGCTCCCCTCAGCAGTGTACTTCTGATCTGCCTGTTCTGCTCCCCACTCTGTCTCTGGTGAACCCTCTCGCCGCCCCACGCCTCTGGCCTGTACCCCAACTTGTATGTTAAAAAAAAAAAAAAGAAAGTAATTGTGACATCTTCTTCTGGAAGATTCCATTGTTGGAGTCTTGATCCTAGCAATTCTGCCTTGTTCTTGGATAAGTCCAAATCACGAACCAGGTCATTGAGTTCTTCCTGTGTTAGTCTGTGTGGAGTTGATGATGCACCACAGTGAAAATCTGGATCGCTGCATGCTGATGGAACAGGAGAAGAACAGATCGGCTCACCCTTGTCCTCATCAGATGAATCAAGAGAATATTCTGCTGGAGGTTCTGGAATAGGAAGTCCCTCACTATGTGGAACTGGTCTCAGTGCAGACGGAATGTTTGGGCAGACTATTCTCGACTTCTTTTGCTTTGTTATTTTGCCGGAAAGAGGAGGAACCCAGCAGAAGGAAGTCTTTTATGTGGTTGCTTGGCTCTCTCCACACCATGGGGACTGCAAACGGCATTGATGGTCTTTTGCCACTGAACCACTGTGAAAGCTGTGTTGTACATGTAGCACAGCATATATGCGGGGCCCAAGGCTTGTCTTGGTCACCAACCTTGCATCCGAAGAAAAGAAGAGAAGCCTTCTTCACTTGAGACGTGATACTTTTCTTCTGGTTGGCAAATGTCAATTCCTCACAAAAAGAGCAGAAACTGTCCACGCTATTAATGCACTTTCGAGGCATGACTGTTCTGTATTGTGCCTAAATGGATAAAATCAGAACATTTCTACAGAACAATAGCTTCAACTGTCTAGCACAAAGTCTGAAATATTTTCAATGCTCATCCTTTCTGATAGGGCTTTCTATAGTACTCTGCTCACGTCAGCTTACTTCGCCAGTCGCCTGGCAGTCGTACTGCATTGCATCAGAAAATGATGCAAGCAACTCTGGATGATGTGTGCATGATGGTATTATGCAATGCGATGCAATATGACATCATTCTAGGCTGATTTAGGATGTTGCTGCAGTCCTACTGGATCAATTTACACGATGAAACATATAAAATGAATTCTATGAAGTATCTTCAAAACGAGAGCTAATAAAAAATTTTCAGGGTTATATTCATGTTGAACACCCCAAGATACTACAGATTAGGGCCTTTTTAAGTCAGTAATGATCTCAATGTTGATCAGTGTTACTCTTTTCCCTTTCTGATCTCGATATGATATTGTTTTATAATTGTTTAAACAGGTACATGCTTCCAAAGTCAAATATGCAAAATAAGGTTAACTTAGACTATACACACCTTTCCTTTTTTCAATTAAATGTAATTCCTGAAAACCAGTCCATAACTCTCGCATACATATTACTCAATCTTTTTCTGAGCTGTATTCTATTATATAAATGTACTGTAGTATATTTAACCAGTAACTTAAGTTTTGTTGATATTGTTTATAAATTTTGAAAAAAATTAAATTATCTAACTATGTAGTTTTAATGTATAGAACCACAAATCACCCTTTACATTTGATAAATATATTTGACACTTTTAGTATTTTTACTTAATTTCATCAAATACTCTTTGTTTTCAATGTATATAATACTATCTGACAGCTTTGTTTCTCTCTTTTCCACATCGTATTGTATTGTTTTGTATTGTATTGCATTGCATTACATTGCATTGCATTGCATTTTCTCATACTGTAAGGGTTGTAGCAATTACAAGAAAATGATAACATTGAATTTTGTGAGGAAATTTATCTGTGAAACTGATAGAAACTGGCTGTGACATAAAGTTGGAATCCTCAAAGGGTTAAGAGCTCAGTGAAATTGAAAAATAAGAAAAGTTCTATTTATATTCAAGACGAGATGGGAAGGACGGTATACATCTCAGCCTGGACTACGTGTAGAAAAAGTCCTGCCTACGTATTTGTAACCCTGATCTTATCTACCCGTTAACTTTGAGTTTGATTTTTCACTATCCATTTTCTCTGGGAAGTAGCAGGGTGATGAATTGACATTGAAACCTTGTCCAAGTCAAGGGATATTCCAAGGCATTCTCAAAAGACAAACTTCTCTGGAGGGATACAAATTCACAGGACTTACCTGCTGAAGAGAAGTTACAGTGTCAAACTCTAAGCATGTGAGGAAACACACATTTAGTATGGCTGCATATCAAAAAATCCTTAGGTTAACAATTCATGAGTTGGTGCAGCAGCTAAAATATGCAATTGAAAACATAATCTCTCTTCCTCATTCTGCTGTTCCTTCTATCTTAAGTCTGTGCTATTTCACCTCATGATTGATGCCCAAAACAGCTCAAGTATGAGGTCCTCATACAAACACACTCACAGGTAGGAAGAAGGCATTGCAAAATACCTTTCCTTACATCTCTTTTGACTGGGTTAGGACATCTGCTAACTTGAGAGCAGACTTCTCTTTATAGGCAACTGGCACAGATACACCACTGGCCACAGCCTATCATTGGCAGATGGGGATGTGATTTTCTTGTCTAACCTTGGACAATCACGATTTACCACGTTGGTGGTAGGTTCACCTTACCATCCTCAAACTTACATTCTCTCATATTTGAATAAAACTGTGGTTCTGTTAGCAAGGAAGAAGAGTAGCAAATGCCTATGGCTTGAGCAACCAAACTTGCCTATACAGTCTAAGGCTCTTGGAGTGCTCTAGAAGAGGAGAAAGCTACTAACTAAGAGTAGTTTTTAATTGGGCATGTTCAAATCTTAAGGATATGCTCCATGAATGGAAATAGAATATATAACTTTCAACCTGGAGGGAGGTAAAAAGGAATCTAAATTGTTTAATCCAGTAGAATCCAGTGGAAGAGGTAAACAGAGAGCACGGGGCACAGCTCTGCTCCAGCTCTGCCACGGACCGGTTGTTATCTGGGAAGTTACTTCTCCTGATACTTGGTTATCCTTAATAAAAAGTTAAGTGGTTGGTTTGAGAGACATTTAAGGTTCCCTCCAGTTCTAACAGTCTGCAAAACAAATATGAGTGTTTGGGAAGTACTGGGTTTATATGCACAATAAAATACTGTCCCCACTTCTTTCAATTATTGTATGTGATTGTATACAATATTATCCTCATTAGCACACATGCACACACAAATTTCAGGACATCCTAGAACAGAAAATATTTTTTGAATTTGCTTACTTTAAATTCTGTATGTATTATGCTGTAACAAATAAAGTTACTATCTCCCGCCCCCTTCATCTCTTCCAAATTGTTTTCTGTTGCCAAAAAAAAAAAAATCATCACATTGCTAATTCTTTAATTACTGCATGTCTTGGTATTTAAATTCATTAAACAATGACCCCACAGAAAGAAGACCTGTTTTAGGAAATCTTGAAATATCTCCACTTTCCCAAAGTTGACTTCTGGGCATTTTGTCTTTGTTCAATATTGGTAAAGCTCTTTTTTGTTAACATCACTGTCAGCTCACCTGCACCTTCTTAAGTGTTTCCTTGAGTAGAGACTTGTTTAAGTGTTTTCCCTTTGAAACATTTCCAAATTGCATGTAATCAAAGAATAAATAGTGTGAGTTATCAACAAAGCAGGCAATTAAAACAAGGTTTATCAAGAGAAGATTTTGCTAAGCAAGAGGTAAAGCAGAAAAATCCAGGTGTCAGCTCTCAGAATGAAATGATTTACCAGCCTTTACTTAAGAATCGACTATACCTAAATATTACAGTGAAGGAACTACACAATGGTACAAAGGCATTAGAACCTACCTTATTAAAATAACTCAAGAAAAATCTGTTTATGCAATGCTAGAGATATAAGTTAAAACGGTGAGAGAGACAGAAGTTTAGGGATGATAAATTGTTTAATCTATATTCTCCTTGAGAAAAGTGTGGTTTAGTGTATCTTATCCTGACATGTGTTCAAATAGTTGTCAAAGTTTCAATTAGCAGTTTTAGGATAAGATGATAGGAAAGGGATAAAAGTATAACTCTGAACTTATTATGTGTGTCTTCATAGTTTGGCTTTACCAGAGAGCTAATCTGAAAAAGATGGCAGAAACCACCCAAAGAATTTAGGGTTTTGTGTTTTATTTTTTTTATTTTTTACATTTCTTTTTATTTACAGAGGTTTTATTGAGTTCCTCATAAATACATGGTGCTGCAATAGATGTTATGGGAGAGTAAAGGTGAAGAGGACTGATAATAATCTTTGGAGAGTTTACAGACTAGTTGGAAAATTAGACACGCACAACAGTGGCTATAATGTGTAGTGGATAATGTCGCATGTGTCCTAATACATGTATAGGTGATGTGCCAAGAGAGTGCAGAGGAAAGAAGTCACCTCCAGTTGGGATTTAGGGAGAAGAGAAGAAAATTTGAACCTGATTGGGTATCGAAGACTGGATAAGATACAACTATACATAAGGTGGGGGGAAATTATTCCTGGAAGAAGCATGGCGCCCCGGAAAGTGTGGGATATAGAGGACCAACATGAGCAGGGATATATGACTACATTCATCCAAATAAGTCACATTTACTGGGCACTTATTATGTACATGTCTCTCTGTCTGGTCTTTTTTATACATTAATGTTTATTTCATTATCACAAAACATGGTGAGCTAAAGGTATTATTCCTTTTTAAAAGTTCATAAATTGAAACTATCGGGATTTGAGGAGCATGCTTATTTAAAATGATTATTTTGAATTCATTGTCAGCCAATACATGTCATTATTTCTTTCGATTAAGTTACTGAAGCTTCATTAGTTTCCTCCGGTGGTGATATGTTTGCCTGATCCTTCATTATTTGTGCAGCCTTGCACTAATGTCTGTGCATTTGAAGGTGCAAAGACTTCTAGTCTTTACAGACTGTTCTGGCAGATAGAAAGCATCCCCTATCAGTTCTCTGCACAGATGGAGCTGAGTTGGAGCCAGGTTCTATAACTGCTGTTGGTATGCAGAGGTGTCCATGGTTGAAGGACGCGTTAACCAGCCATGTGTGGTTCGCTCTGACTCCTTGGGATGACTTTCGCTGGGACATTGAGTGGGTTCCATATTGGAAGGACAGGCCTCAGATGTGGGTGAGAGGGCTTAGAACTTACAGGGACCACAGCTGGGAAAGAGATCCACAGGTTTGCCTCCAGGAGCACAGACAGGCAAAGTCAGCTGCTGGGTCCCCAATCAGGTGGGACTACCTCTGAACCTGGGCTGAATGGAGCTGGGGGCAGATCACAAGGCTCTATAATCACCAAAGTGGGCCACCTTTCGGGGCTTGGGGGAGCTTGTCCACTGATGAGTTTCTGGGCAGACAGGACTGTCCCCTGATGCCATTGTGAAGGGCTAACAAAGGATTTTGAATAAAGACTACCCACTTTATTCCTCAAAAAAACTTTAAAAAGTAGAGCAAATGAAGTCCAAAGTTAGCAGAAGTCAGTTCTCCAAGCTCAATCAAGCCGTCAAATACCGGTAGCCTGGAGTACTTCCTGAGTGCAATTTCACGAGAGACCTGAGCCAAAACTCCCCAGTTAAGCTGCTTCCATAGGATGGAAACACTGTATTATGATAAATGCCCATTGTCCTCTAGCTGCTAATTGTAGGGCAATTCATAACACAGTAATAGATAATTAACCACAGATTTTGGTGACTGGGGGTAGGCTGATGCTGAAATACACACCTAAAACACCTAAGTGGCTTTGGCAAAATACTAGTGTCTTCTAGTATGATTTTTTTTTTCAGTTGAGATGCTCTTCTTCTACACACTCTCCCCTGTATTATCACATCTCACACCCTCACAGTTTTAGCTTCAATCTATATATCAATTACTCCAAAACCTCTATTTCTGGTGTAGACATCTCTTCTGAGTTCCATACTTATGTCTCTGACTTCTAACTCACATTTCCAGTCAAATTTCCAGTAAGCACCTATCACTAAACCTGTCATGTATTATCTGCACTTCCCAAATCAGTTACCTGTCCTGTGTACTCTATCTCAATGACTCTCCTCAGTCACTCTCTCTAGAAACTTAGGGTTTATGTACTCCATTCAGTCACCTCTCTTGCTAAGCTAACTTAAGTATTAGGTAAATTTGTACTGTTCCATATCCCTTCTACCTCTTCTCTAGATTCTTCTTTCATCTGAATTATTGCAGATGTCCCTTGACTAGACTGCCTAGCTCAAAGCATGCCCCTGTAAGATTCATTTTTCATACAGTAGCCAGTGATGTATTCCTAAATTGCAAATCTGATCATCTTTATCCTTTGCTTAAAATCTTTCCATAGATATTATGTCCCTCCAGATAAAGTTCAAATTCCTCACTGTGTATAAAACAGTTCCTATGATCTTGCCCTTAACTATGTCTCCAGATTTATTTTTGCTTACCTATCTCTCACAGCACACTTGAACAAAAGTGATTTTTATAGCTCCCCAAACACAAACCTTTTTGCCATTATGCCTCTGCATATATTTCCTCTGCCTGGAATGCCACTGCCTTGTATTTTAGTCTCTTTTCCTCCTCCTCTGCTTTTTGGAATAAGGTATAACAGCCTCCTCCTCACCATCCATTTCTTCATCAGAAAGTATAGGTAGCCCTCGTTGACACCCCCCCCCATCATCCCTGGAGCACCTCTTGTCATCATAAAAACTTTATTTCATTAAAATGGTCTGTTTTTATGACTAGCCCCATTATAAGGCTAGGTTAGCTCCTTAACGACAAGGTTTATATCTTATCGCTAGTGCCTAACTCTGTGACTGGCTCAATATAATTTTATTTCTTAAACAATGCCCTCAGGAACTGATTTGAGTAGTAAGCTGGGGGAAAGACATCAATGGAGGCTTGAGGAAGGCCACCTACACTTGTTAAAATGCATATTCCCTAGTCTTACTCCTACATATTCCAGTTCCTTAAGGCCAAGACAGGAGGAAGAAATTCTATTTTCAGCAATCACCCAAGTTCTTCTAATGTAGATGTTTCTGCATACAACAGTTTGGGAAACATTGGTTTAAAAATTGAAGTTTAAAAGTCATTTGATGTCTATAGTTTAGTGCATAGGTCCATTTATCTTGTTCTCCATTGTTCTAGGTATTGTGGCAAAGAAGATAAACTTTACTTCAGTCAATACCATTCTATCATTTTAAATATTGTATGTAAAATTCAACCCCACCCTTCACCAGGGCTTTTAAAACAAAGTGATTCTCAACCCTTCTGAATGACTAATATTGGTCTGCAATTCACAAATAAGCCATAAAGAAATAGATTGTCATAAACATATACTGAGGAAATCAGATCTAGACAGTCAAGTGTTTGAATTTTAGCCTCTTTGCTGTACTGCCTGCATTAGTTAAAATAATAAGACTAAATTCCCCTCAAAGAAGGTCAAGTCACATGTGGCTTTTTTTTCAAGCTTAAGTAATCTGCTTCTTGCTGAGGCTTCAGAAAATCTAAAACTCAAGAACACAGTGACAAGGTATGCAGCCAGAGCTATTTTAAAGTAATGACTTAGTTGAGAACGTAAGATCCATCTACTCAAGTGCCTATCCAGTTGAACTAATGTCAATTTCATTGGTATATGATTAAAGCTAATTTCAAAGGTGTGTATGTGTGGGTTTTTTACTCCTGTCCTTTTTGAAAATCACAGAGCCCTAATGTCATTGAACGGAAATGGGAAAATAGATCTACTCCGTGTTAGGTTCAGTAGGTATTTAGAAGAAAATCTTTCTGCCAAGGAACAATTACAGCAACATGTCAGGAAATTAGCAAGTTAAATTTTGTATATCTTCTGTCAAAATATAAAAGGATCTTTGAAAAAACATGGCTATTTTCAATATTGGGAAACATATTGGTGATAGTAACGTTCATTTTAATCACCAGAATCTAATATTGAATAATCAAAAGGTTGGTTTTGGTTACTTTTTCTGTAACCAGAATACACTGTTATCAGGCACTTGTACTTGAATTAGAACTTCAAGTACTAAAAAAATTGGTTCCTTTCATATCGACATGATTAAGAAGGAGGAATTAGAAGATTATTCTACTAAAAAGTTCATAACTTACAAAGGCTCAAAATTATTTTATTTCAAAGAAAAAAATTATGGTATGTAGATTAACAAATTGAAAAACATACAGACAGTGAAAAATTAATCTAGCATAATAAATAATCCAATAATCAAATACCAACAGCAAAGGGGAAAAAAATACTAGATACCTCACGTCTGAGGAATAAAAATTTTAAATGAAAGAAAAGCTTAGGAAGTATCCATAAAATGGAGAGAGTTCTAGGACTATCTAAATTACAAAATGACTCGGGGAAAGACAGAAAATTTGAAAAGAACAACAACATGAAAAAAGTTTTTAAGTGTGAAAATAGTATTCCTTCCTAAAAGACTCATGGGTGAAAAGATTCACCCATGAGTCTTTTCATTTCTTCAAAGAATAGGTATTTTCCTATGCAATTTAATCTGTTTCAGAGCATAACGAAAGAAAGAAATTTCCCTCAAAATATCCTATGGAGCTAGTACAATTCTAAGAAAAAAATTTAATCATCAAAGAAACAATTTTAAATTATAGTGGATCTCATTTATGATAATGCAAAATAGAGATACATGAATTCAATATAAAATAGTGACAGTTGGATTGAACAATATACTGAAAATAATATAAATTAATTGGCCTCAGAGTATTTATTCAGACAGTAGGAATTGTTAAAATTTATAAAGCCAACAATAAGTTTTATAATATCAATAAAAGAAGAAAAATAACATCAGTGTAATAGATACTGAAAAGATAACAGGTTGAGGAAGTTCCCCATTTAGTTGAAGATTTTTATCACGAATCCCTGAGCAAACATCACACTTAATGGTGAAAGACTAAGTTCAGGTACAAGACAAGGATTCTGCATTGTTCCAGATACTTTAGTCAGGGAAATTAGACCATAAAATGAAATAAAAGGTATCCAGCCTGGAAAAGAAGTAAAATAATTTCTATTTTTTTCCTCCTCCTCATCTCCTTTCTTCACTCATGTATTATTTTCAGCATGAGTCACTGGGTTAGGGAATGACTTTTCAACCTGATATTAAGAACAGTGATAAAGTCATAATGGACTGACTCCTCACATTTTCAGATGGCATGCAACCAAGAGCAACTCATTGGTGGATCAATGAGTGGAAAATGTTACTTTTACCAGAAGCATAAAAAATCTTAATTATTCCAATTCTCCTTCAGATCTTATAAATCATCACCTACATGTTAAACCAGAACTTGCACAAGTCACTAAAATTATTTGGAATTTGATCTGGTTCTATCCATCAAATTAGGCTAAGTTATGCTGCAGTAACAAATAACCCTCAAATGCCAGTGACTTAAAATAAGTTGATTTCTTACTCAGATAACATATCTACTACTGTTCTACAGGGGGGCTCTGTTATTGGAATTATTCCTTCTTCCAAGTTGTCAGCAGGTATCATATTGTCATACTATCTATTACTGTGCCAGAGGGAAGAGAGGAATGTCGAAGTTCTTGCATTATTAGTTGACTGGTCCGTGAGGAAACAACATGTTCAGTTCTGCTCACACTCATCAGACATGACTAGTCATGTCATGTGACCTACACAACCACAATCTTACCATATTCTCAGAAGAAACATCCAACGAATTTGGCCAACAGAATTAATGGATGGCTATCACAATAGTGTGGGATCTCGCCTTCTCCCACCCTCCTCAGCGTGTTCTGTGAAGAGCAGCCTTCATGATCCTACGTGCAAATCATGTCATTTCGTCTCCTGCTTAGAACCCACCAATGGCTCCCATTTCTCCTAGGATAGTGGCCAAAGTTCTTACCCTTCACCCTTTCCCATCTCATCTGAACCCCCTCTCCTGTTTGCTATCTGCTGTCAGCCACTCTGATCTTTGTTCAGGTCCTCAGTTCTCTGTGCCTTCTCCTCCCAGGGGTTCTTGGCTCATGCTGTTCCTCCACTGGAACAGCTCCTCACCATCCTCCTCCCACCCATATCCCATCTCCTGCCTACGTAACTCCTACCCATCCTTCAGAACTTAACTCAAATATCTCCTCCATGGAGAACCCTCACCTACCATCTGAGAACATGGTGATATCCTCTCACATCATGCCACCACTTTTCTTTATGACAAGCAGTGTTTATCAGAAAAAAAAATCAATGGCGGAGTAAACCCACAACGGACGTTACTTAAACTAAGTATAATATCCTATATCTATGTCTATGGTGAGGAGAGAATATTTTATGCTAATAGTCTTCACTTTGAGAAGATAGAGTAGTATACCATCTGATGGGACCATCTGCATAGCAAACACACGTGGGCACACACCTCTTCTCTGACTGCTAAAATAAAGAAGCTGTTCCTCTCAACTAAAGCTAGCCTCTCGGCCAGTACCTGGGTCCGATCTAACTCTTTCCTGACAGCTTTGCATCATTCTATCTCATTTTTACATTTTATATGTTAATCTTCTTTCTCTCAAATCAGTCTTTCCATCTCTGTTTTCTACATACAGCTCCAAACTACACCATCTGTCACTCAGACTGTAGCAAGAACCTCCTAACTGGTGTGTTCTCATCTATACTGGTCTGGCCCATTCTAGCAGATTTCTCTATACAGGAGCAAAAGTCCCATCATCCATCAATTAAAATTCCAACACTTTGTTGTGACCCCCCAAGACAATACATGTTCCAGCCTGTGCCCTCTGACTTCCTCTCTGCATTGGTTTCCTGTGGCTACAATTACCACAAACCTGGTGACTTAAAAATAATACAAATTCGTTGTCTTCTAGTTCTGCATGTCAGAAATCGAGAATAGGTTGGCAGAGCTGTATTCCTTCTAGAGGCTCTAGGAGAGGATACTTTCCAGCTTCTAGAGGCCAGCTACATTCCTGGTCATGGCTCCATGTCACCCCGACCTCTGTTTGCATCACCATGTCGCCTCTTTACTTTGATCCTTTGCTTTCCTCTTTTAAGAGTTATCGCAATTACTTTGCAACCACCTGGATAATGCGCAATAATCCCCTCATCACAAAATTCTTAATGTAATCATAGCCACAAAGTCCCTTTTGCTAAGGAAGGTAACATATTTGCAGGTTCTGGGACCATTATTTTACCTACTGCGATCTCCGACACCTCATCCCCATTCTCATTATGCTTCAGTCATATTAACCATATCAGTTAGGGCTCTAAATTACAAGCAACAGAGGCTTATACTGAATAATTAATGAGAAAAGGAGATTATTAAAATGAATTTTTAAAAAACTTGTAGGGAGGGTTAGAGAACGAGGCTCCAGGCTATGCTTCCAGAAACAACAGTCAAAATCATCTTCAGAAATGATCTCATGAGGAAACTTCCAGCACTATAGCTATGGCACACTAAATATACACCACTGCACTTCTGGACCAGGAAGACAACTGTGCAGA
This sequence comes from Scalopus aquaticus, assembly GCA_004024925.1. Classification (NCBI taxonomy): domain Eukaryota; kingdom Metazoa; phylum Chordata; class Mammalia; order Eulipotyphla; family Talpidae; genus Scalopus; species Scalopus aquaticus. The sequence goes on along the minus strand of PVIJ01012094.1, from coordinate 22,480 downwards.
GCCATTGAGGCTGTCAGGGAGAAAAAGATGGCTTCTCTCTCACTCTTGGGTCTCTAACTCACGAGTCAACCTTTCAGACTATTGTGTCTAAGTGGGGGAGCCATTCCGACATAGTCACATTCTCATACCCTATTTGCGAGGAAGGCCAGAAAGCCAAACACTTGCTATTTGCTCTGGAGAGAGAGGCACGCATTGTGTCCCACTAAGACTCATGAAGAGAAGACTGCTCAAAGAAAAGGGTTCAACACGTTGTGTTACGAGAACAGATCACAAGTGTCTGTCACCGGAATTCTTTCTCCATGATGCTCTTTGTTCCTGTGTCAAGGCCTTTGCACCTGCAATTACTCCTACTGTTCTTTACATGGTAACTGGTTCTTGTTCTTCAAATTTCAGCTCAAGTTCCCTCAAAGAGATACATCTGGGTACTTTCTCTAATGTTTTTCCCCAACTGCTCTCTGTCATTAGCTTCTTTTGTTTTCTTCATATTGCCACTTGTTCCCATTAGACTGCAAGCAGCAGCCGTGTCGGTTACAAACATCACTAGCAGAGTCCCTAGTGCGTAGTAGGTTCGCAATAAAAACTTGTTGAACTGAAAAACAAGTGTAGTGTGGTAGAAAATATACATACTTTGGAAACAAAGATTCCTTGTTCTACCAATTAAAATGGTGATCCTCATTAAGTGATTTAACCAATTCAAATATCAAATTTATTTGCAAGGATAGGGATGCTTTCTGTGTGGAGATGTGATGAGACTAAAGTAACAAACAAATGGGCAGCAGTCAGATGCTGCACACCCGCTTCCGCGTTTCCCAGCTCTAAGCCCACAAAAAAGATGGAAGCTCAGGAACAGGTACAGACACTATGGGAAATAACATGGAAGTGCCTCAAAAAATGAAAAATAGAACTCATGAATGAGCCAGCAATGCCAGAGTCTTCTCAGGGTTTCTCAGAGTGTTTTCAGCGTGACCTTCTAGCACAGGTGACCTAGTAGACCACATTCAGGCTTGAGATGTGGTCCGCCTGTGTGGAGAACACTGAGTAATATGCAACCTTCATGTTTAGTTCACATGCACGAAACATAGTTCTGTAAAGTAGGCTGACACTTAGCCCTGTGCCAGCTTTGTTTGTAAATCATATAAAAGCTAGTCGGGGGCCTCCCCGGTGGCGCAGCTGTGGAGCTGTCGGCAGCAGCAATGCAAGTTCGATGCCCAGCCAGGAAGATTCCACATGGCACAGCAGACCTCTCCTGCCTCACCTGCTGCTCCCCTCAGCAGTGTGTTTCCCTCGATCTGCCTGTTCTGCTCCCCACTCTGTCTCTGGTGAATCCTCTCAACACCCAATGACTCTGGCCTGCACCCCAGCTTGTATGCATAAAATTAAAAAAAAAAAAAAAGCTAGTTGGGCTCCTCTGGGGAGGGGGGCACTCACAGGGCCACTGCTGCAGCCAGAGCCTAGAGGGGCTGCCACTGCTGGACGTGACTGCTGTTGCTACTTGTGTGTCTCCTGTTGCCTCATAATAAAGTCCTGTGCCTGCTCCCCACATCTGTGCTTTGTGACCTGATTTCTCAGCTGCCACCATCGAGAACTGGGCAAGCATATTGCTGAGGCCCTACATCAACTCTGCTATTACATTGAATTATTACCTTGAAAATTTCATCTTTTTCTTGCTTCATCTGGATTTCTTGATCTGTAAAAAGAAAAAAAAAAGCAGGGGTGGATTAGGTGATAATTCTCAACCTCTTGTGAAAAATGTGAATTAATTCAATTTTTCCTCAGGAGTTAGGTGGGTGGTGTCACTTTTGAGGAGCAAATTTTTAAAGGAAGTAATGATTGTTTTGTAAAATAAAGATCCTGAAAAGAAAACTTAAAGGTGCAGTTGAGCTAAAAATTCTTGCAGATCCATAGATGAGGCCTGGAGATATGCTCAGAAGGCAGTTAGACAGTGTAGGATTCTATCTACTTCTCAGGAAGCAGCAGGAACCATGAAACACATAGCAAATGCTAGCTAGCAACTGATATAAATGAGGCTTTAGCTCTAAGTTTTCATATTTCTTTATAAAGGAAAGGTTAAAACTTAGTAAGATACCATGCTTATGGAATCATCTAGTGGATGATAGCCACTCTAAGAGCATCAAAGTGTATAGAAATGTCTCATAATGTTATGATACCTAGTGAGCAAGAACCACCACCAAAGTTTATTATACCATGTCAATAGCTCCTGCTTCTTCTCCATTATATCCATGGGGAGACCTTGAAGAATGAGTTGTGACTAAGTGTTAAGTTGTCCAAAGAAGTTTGTAGCGGCAGGAAAACACCAGGAGCACAGGTTCTCTATAGAGCTGCACAGAGAGGTCAAAAGGGAAGGAGGAGTTCTCGAGCCCTCGGGGACTTTCTATCCTTTTTAATGGTCTCTTGTAGGGAGGCAACCAGGTACAGGGCAGGCAATGGGGTTAGGGGGCCGGGAGGCTGGCAGGCCTCCCAGTCCCTGGCGAATCTTCACTCTCTTGGGCTCTCTGGCGGCGTCCTGTGGTCTCTCTGCTGTACCCCAAACGGTCCTCTGCTCCATGCTGTATTCTCTGCTGCTCTCTTGTCGCTCCTGCATCTCTCGTTCTCTCTGCTCCTGTTTATAAGCCCAGTCTCTGGCTCAGGTGCGCCACCTCACGCAGGCCCACACCCTATTCCAGGTGCGTGCCATCAGGCATGTGCATAGGTCTGCAGAGGTCCCTCGTTGAGAGGAGGGTGGAAAAACCTGATAATACTCATTGACCCTACAAGGTGTTCTGTATTTTAAATCTGTGGAAGTCTGCCGTTGCTTAAAAGTGGGGTTCAAATATCAGCTATACCAATTGCCAGCTGTATAATACTGAACGAGGTAGTCTACCTCTGAGCTTTCATATCCTTATTTGTAAAATGTTAATAACATCTACCAATCTTATTTATGAAAAATGTCTATGTATATATACTTTATATAAACATTCATACTTTTATACACACACAGAGCACCAAACATGATGGATATAGAAAATCAGGCTATAGGTCATAGATTTTGGTGTCCCGATCTATGTTTCCCCATCACCTCATCTCACCTAGGAATTCTTTGCTGCTACTGCCTCTCTCTATTTTTCTACCATAGGGATATTTGAGAGTGAGGATCAAATCCAACATCAAGGGAAACAAAAACAAAACTAAGCAAATGGGTCTACTACATCAAGCCACAACTTCTGCACAGTAAAAGAAACCATCATCAAAATAAAAGGCAACCTACTGACTGGGAGGAGATATTTGCAAATCATACATGCAAAGAGTTAATATCCAAAATTTATAAAGACAAACTTACAAAACAATAACAAAAGCCAGCAATCCAATTAAAAAACGTGCAGAGGAGCTGCATAGACACTTCTCCAGTGGAGACATACCCAATATGCACACAAAAAGATGTTATTCATCACTCATTACTAGGAAAATACAAATCAAAATAACAATGAGCTGTCACCTCACACCTATAAGAATGGGTATTATCAAAGAGTCAAGAAGTACCAAGGGTTGCTGAAAAAGAAGCCCTCATACACAATTGATAGGAAAGAAAGCGGAGGCATCACCATGAAGATAAATATGGAGATTCCTCAAAGAATTAAGAATGGAAATAGTCTATGATCCAGCTATTCCACTTCTGGGTATTTAGTCAAAGAATATGAGAACACAAATTCATGCACCCCTGTAATCATTGTACAACTATTCATAAAAATCAAGGTATAGAAGAAATAGAAAAAAAATGATGAACGAATAAAGCTAAATTTTACTTTCAAATTAAAAGACGGCTTGGAGGATAACAAGGAGGATAAGAATTCTATTGTAATTGCCGAGGTGACAAATGGTGAGACTGGCTAGAAAGAGCAGAGCAGGAAACGACTGGATTGCAAATTAAAAGTGAAGTTGAAATCAGCAAAATTTAATAATGTGAAAGGGAAAGTTGATGTTAACTATGAGAGCAAATCTGCCAACCCCGAATGTGTCCTTGGCTTTTGAATTCATGGGAGGGGCAACAAAAGTTGGATGGAGTTTGCTCTTGAAGCCTTTCTCTGTAAGGGCTCCTCTGTCACTATACTGGGCTGATTCCACATTTTGTTATGCATATTATGCTGTTGTGAACAGGACTGCACACTTTTTTAAGACCCTGCTTTCAGCTCTTTGGGGTGTATAGCCAGAAATAGATTACTGGACAATTTAGTAATTATATTTTCTACTTTTTGAGGAACCAAGATACTATTTTACATCCCCACCACAAGTGCACAGTTCTAATTTCTTCACATCCTCACCAACACTTCCTATTTTCTGTTGTCTTTTTTAATTATTATTGAGAGTAGCCCTCCTGATGATTATGAGGAGATGAATATAAACTTTTGAATAAATTAATGAAGGCTTGAAAAAGAAAATGAAGTGTTTCTAGCCTAATTTATCCCATTTCCATTCTTTTAATTGAGTTTGTTCTTTTCCAGATAACAGTGTACTCCATTAACTCTGCTGTTTCTGATCTACGCTTTGCTCAGGCTATAGGAAATACCTGCTGAAGCTCCCCACTTAAAACTCATTTCATCTGTCAGAACTGTTCCTCTCTTTTCAGTAAACCATCTACAAAGATTACATAGGATTACCAGCTGACCTTTTTCACAATCAAGCCTGACTCTGTACCCTGAGTTCTTTATGTGTAGGTGGTTCTACATCACTGGGCTGGTAAGAATATATGTAATAAAATCTATGGGTAAAATGCCTTCTATGACTCTGTTAACCAGTCAACTTTTGCTGTGTATGCTTTATAAAACAAAAATGCGGGAAAAAACCACTTATTTTCTTTAGAAGGAATGAGAATATTGCTAAAAAGAAGCTGTATAGCAAGTAATATTGGAGATATCGATTTTAAATTTCCAACAGAAAATTATCTCTTAAAGTGCTATGTAATATTGTTTGCTTTTCTGAGGAGCAATAAAAGTAAAAATTTTAGACTAAAGTGCATTTGCAAAGACAAAAATAAAAGCCTGCCACAAGTGTGTTTGTCTAGTATTTTTAATTTGAGATTTCTGCTATTAAAGAGTATCCCTGCTGTGTATTCTACCTATATCCTCTTAGATCCAGTGTCTAGAAGAACGGTTTTGACTGTAGTGAAAAACATATCTTTTTATTTTCATTTGTAGAAAATAAATTTGTATCCAAACAGAACCAATATAAAGAACAACATGGTCAAATATATGAACTACTGGGGAAGCTATAACAAATGCCTTGCTCAGGTTCGAAACACTCTGGAAGAAATAACATTGGTTCTGATGTAGCTAATAGAAAGTGGAGATTAGTTTAAAACAATTAAAATTATGAATTATGTATACCACTTTGAAATAAATTATCTCATATGACTTTAAAGTACACACAGTACCAATTAAATTTTAAGTTACTTTCTCCTTAGGGTTATTCTTTAATTATTTAGATGCAAATTGATACTATTTAAAATTGAGTTTTTGTTTTTCATTAATATGAAAAAGATCTTAAAAATAAAAGGAAAACCCTTTTAAAGAGAAAGGCGTTTATTTTTCTTCAACAGATTATTCAGACAGTTTTCAATCTTGTTTATGCATTTGCTTTTCTTGGATTAAGGAGTGGGGTCAAGTTCACTTTAGTTTAGGTAATATTCTCCCAAGTTTACTTTGTTCAATCAGTATTCAGTGAATGTACATTAAGTGTGAGGCATGGGGCTAAGGCTAGGGGAGCACAAAAATGAAGAAATAAAATACTTTCCCCTGCCCCCAAAAAACTTGCAGCCTAGTGCAGATAAAGCAATTAAAGTTTTAACAATTTGTAACATAAGATGGGAAATAAGCCATTTCCATTAAAAGATACAGAAAAACATAGAGTTGCCAATATACCTAAACCAAATTAGTTTTTCACAACTAGTATGCTGATTTTACCAAGTGAGGGTCCTAGGTCTCCTAGCTGACAACCTTTCTAGAGTGGAATGGCACTGGTAAGCCAGACTAATTAGCGTGCTTTTTACTATGTACACATTTTTTTGCAGCCAATCCCCAAACAGCTGTTCAATCTGCCTGTAAACTGGATGAAGCCCCAGCAATCTCTTCTTCTGGCAGCCACAAACATCTCACAGGAGGGTCTCATTTGAACCAGATATGGGAGCAATCCAGCCTTGAATCTGATGTAACAAAATTTAGTGTAGAACTCTATTTCCAGTGGTATCAGCAACAGACTGCTGTGAAATTAGGATGGAGTTTTTCACTGAGGAGCCACTGGAAGCACATAAACTACTGGGACCACTTCCTTTGACCTATTTATGCAAAACTGTGAGGCCTAGTCTGTATTTCCAAACAATTCACGTGTCTGGAATGTTATTTATTTCTTTGATGAAAACTCATATCTAGCAATTTTTATCCTGTTAGCACACTCCCTATTGTGGATGAGATGTGGGCTGAAGAGTTACAGAGCGGCACTGGAACACAGGCTTCTGATCTTAGTCTGAATGAAGGAGACCCTCCCTGAAGATTCAATAACTTCAGTTGTTAACCGATTTGACAAGTTAAGAGGAAACATAAAAATTAACTATGCAACCTCTCTCTCTCCATACATATATCTGCATGCATATATATACACATACATATATATACACACATACATACATACATATATATATATATCTTCTGTTTTGAGTATTTAACATAATTATCAATAATAAAATGAATAGTTTCTGAATGAGCAGAGTCCTTCAAAAGTACCTTACACTTGTATGTTTCATGAGGCTTTAAAAACTGGCAACATCTTTTAAAACTGGCAACCTTTGAAGTTTCATAACTATACTAAGGATGCTGTCATTTCTTTAAACATATGTGGACTGACATTTCTGGAAATTTCAAACAATGATAATAAAATTTCTCACTGGACAAGTTGAACCTAGTCACACCTACTCCCCATATGAGGCTCAAATACCTATTTTATTTGTACAAAGTCAAATATATAATTGTAGGATAGAGATTTATCACTATGAACTTTTGATTCAACATGGTCAATTGAAGGCATTTTTTTCCAAATCTATACTCCCTTATAGAAACTATGCAAATTGTATTTAATAAATATTTATATTTCTGCTATGAGCCAGGGATTTTAGGACATAAATACAGTTAAACAAACAGGTAAAAATATTTACCATCATGGGCCTCCCTGGTGGTGCAGGGGTTAAAGACACAGCACTATCAAGGGATCAGCAGCCACTGCAGCAGGAGTCTGATCCCTGGCCAGGGTGCTTCCCACATGGCTCAGCAGACCTCTCCTGTCTCGCCCACTGCTCCCTTCAGCAGTGGATTTCACTAGATCCGCCTGTTCTGCTCCCCAATCTCTCTCTGGTGCATTCTCTCACACACACCCCCACCCCGCCCCCAACACACACACCTCTGGCTTACAGGTCAGCTCTTGTATGCAAAATAAATCACATAAAACTTAAAAAAAAAGTATTTACCATCATAATGCATACATTAAGGTGGATTTGTTTTTTGTTTGTGTTTCATTTTAAGTAAAAACCAAGCAGGCCCACTGCCCAGAACGTGAGTCCCATTTAACTGCCTACTTGACATTTCTAATTGACTGCACTATAGGCAAATGTAAATTAACATCTCCTAAACAAGTTCTTGAACTTTCCCCTCCATGACTACTCAGTCTATTCCATTTGAAATGTCCCCTAGACCATTTCAAATAAAAACAATTCCATCCATTCAGTTGCTCAGGACAAAAATCCTTGGATAATGTCCACTCCACGATTCCTGCTTCCAAGCCACCAACAAACCAGAACATTCTATCTTTCAAATATACCTAGAGTATATTTATTCTGACATTTCTGACACTCTCCAGGGTGACCGTGTTGGTTCATATCACAATTATCTCACACTTGAAAGGCCTCCTAAGTGACTTAACTGCCTCTGCCCTCCCTCAACTACTTTCAACCAAGCAGAGGGATGCTGGCAAATAACAAGATGGCAGAATAGGGAACCCAGACCCTCTTTCTTCCTGAGGACACCCCAACTTAATTCATGGGCCAATTCCTTTGTGAAGAACACTGAAAAATTTAACTTTGTAATTTTTAAAGATGCTATAAATGCACATTTCCGCTGAAGTGATTTTTAAACATTGAATAAAATTACATTTGTATAAGAATACCTTCAGGCTTATAGAAGATAAAGTATTTGACAATCACAGCACAAGGTAGCTGTAAAGTTGTATTGGAGTAAGGAATCCAGACCACATCATAACTCCCATCCACAGAAACAAATGAACACTAGAATTGGTCAGTAAGGTTGATGTAATCAACTCTATGCATACTTTCACTCTTTCCTTCTTTCATTTGCTTTATTTTATATATTATTAGATAAATAATTAAAACAATACATTCTTAGGTTTGTAGCACATCAAAATCTATTAGCAGCTATCATTACAAACATGTGAAGATGGAGATGATAAGACTGGAGCTACACAGTTAGAACTTTTTTCATTGGAACTAAGTCAGATAAATCTAAAGTTGAGTCTGGTAAGTTAAAATGTATATAGTAAGCTCTAGAACAACCATTAGTAAAATAATAAACATATTGTGCAAAAACATTTAAGAAATGAAACTGTTACACTAGAAATCATGCACTTGTGCAAAAATATCCTTAATGTAATCAGAAAGAAGAAAAAATACCATCCATGAAAAGTAAAAGTTTTTCTCCAAAAAGAAAATATTCAAGAAAAATAAATCTTAACAATTAAATATCTGAAAGCATATTTTTTAAAATCAATAAATAATTTAGAATATAAAATTGAGGGAATCGCCTAAAAATTAAAACAAAAAGAACAGAGGAAATATGAGATAGACAAAGTTTAAAAAAAAACCAGAAGATCATTTCAGTATGTCTAACATCTGAATAACAGGAGTTTCAGAGTGAGTAAAGAAGAGACAGAATTTCTGTAGTAAATAAAGTCATAGAACCATAGAGTATGATTTTTCAGGTTGAAAGGTACAATGAAAAATGAAAAAAATTCTCATGATATCTTGAAAATCTTTAGCACCAGGGATAAAGAGAAAAATAAAAAGCTTACAGGGCTTCTTTTAGCTATGATGGCAGGTATGAGAATAGATTTTTCGCCATCACAATAATAAAAGTGAACAAATTATAGGACACAGTTGTTTTCAGGCATTTGGCAATGGGCAACCCAAACTCCAATCTCTAAAAGACAACGATTCCTGACGAGAGCCCCATGGTTACTGTAGCCTTCCGTCTGGGGGAACACACTGGGGAGCACACTACCGTATGGTGGAGGCCAAGAGAGTCACACTGAGCTGATGAGGCAGTGATCAGAGTTCAGGGCAGCTGAGGCAGTGAGAATCCAGGTGAAAACAGAGAGCAGAAAGATAAGCACAGGGTTGATCTAGAAGCCCAACAGGGAATCCTGCATGAGTTAGTTGCTGAAGTTTTAATTTGGCATATGCAGGATCAGACTATGAAGCAGACTAAGGAGCAGTTTCTATGGGTGTTAAACCAGAACATATATATTCAAGGTTTAGTAGGGCTAGTGACATTAGAGTTCCATTCCAGCCAGATTAGAAAGATCATGTTATCATTTCTATAACACCCTACATAGACTGATATTAAAAAGAAGACAATACCGAGTGCTTTCAAGAGTGTGGATCATTTACTGACAGAACGCTCACATTTGAGGTGAAAATGTAAAAATATTCACCATCTTTGGTACACATTTTGATAGTTTCTTATAAAATTAAATATATACTTACACAATGTCTTAATCCTACCTCTAGGTATTTATACAAATCTTGTATACACAAAGAGTTTATATGACTGCTTATAACATGCTTTTGTCATAATAACTAAAACCTGTAAATAACTAAAATTGTCCATCAATAAATCGATGGGTAAACAAAATGTGGACTAGCCATATAATAGAACACAATTCCATAAAAAATGAATGAATATGGTTGCGCACAATAATGTGTATGAATCTCAAAAAATATCGTTGAAATGGAGTTGGAAAAACTGCACAGCCACATACAGAAAAATTAAACTAGACCATTCATTCAACGCCATACACAAAAATTAACTAAAAATGGGTTAAAGAGGTATGAGGTCACACATACAATAAACAGCAAAACTAGAATTAGAAATCTTATGCAGTTTGAGACATTTTCTCAATGCCGAAATACAATCTCTTTTTTTGGAATGAAACTTTTTCTATAAATTTATTCTCTTATTGCATTGAAAAAAGACAAATGGAACATGAGAAATTATAACTAGTGGTTGATTTAACATGGTAGAAGTATGGGCTTTTTGTATTTTCCTATGCTTTTAAAATTTGACAGAATGAAGAATGACAAAAAAAAATGAGAAAATGATAATTAGTGGTACTAAGGAAATGCACACCCTACGCAATCTTAATCCATATTGCCTGGTTTTCAACGAAATACAATCTTAGCTGTGTTTCTCAAATTGGTCAGGGGCTACCAGCATCAGAAACTACCGGCACACTTGTTCAAGCTGCAAATTAAGCTTAAAACTGGGCCCATCCGACTGAAATACCAGTTTAAGAGGTCAGTGGTTGAGCCCAATGCAGGGTAGGCGGAAGAGTTATCAGGGTTTTCCGCCTACCCTCCCGCTTATGGGCCTCTGAAGGCCCATGCGCATGCCTGATGGCGGGCGCCTGAGAAGGGCGGGGCCTGGCGTGCCGTGGCGTAGCGTGGCGTGCGCGTGCGCGAGGCAGAGGCAGCGAACACAAGCGAAGAAGAGCACTGCGCAGCAGCAGAGAGCCCCAAAAAGCGGAAGATTGGCGGGGGGCTAGGAGGCCTACCAGTCTCCTGGCAAACCTCCCCCCACCCATTCCCCCCTACCTCCCCTGCACCTGGCTGCTTTGCAAAAAAGCTGTAATAAAAAGGCTAAAAAGCCACTGAGGGCTCTAGGACTCCTTCTTGCCTGTCTGTATGAATCATGGGAACCTGCACTGGTGCCAGGCTGGCACAGTAGGCTGGCACTACACCCAGGAGTCTGAATCACAGATCCCCCACTCATTGGAAAGTAGAGCATTGCTAGGAAAACCTTCCTGAGAGAAAAAGGCATAGAGCAAAGGAGCAATAACCATTGATTTATACGGAGAAGAATCTGGAGCTTCCCCAGACCAGAAAGTCACCTGCCAAAGCATCCCCCCAAAACGTAACAAACCTCAATTCACGCTAGCATCTGGGAGAAGCAGGAATGACATGATGACTACAGACCTGCCCAGGAGCGCTGCGATGAAGGTGAGGCAGGCCAGGCCGGCGCTCGCGGGCGCGCTCTGCTGATGCTGACGCAGCGGGCGTCCACCTGGAGTCGCAAAAGCGACGCTGACGCGGTTTGCACGTTTCCACGTTTGTCGTAAAAGCGGACGTCCTCTTCGATTGCTTAGCGCAACAGGAGCTGACGTGGGTCTTTCATAAAAGTGCAGCCATGAATCCCAAACTTGGGAAAGCCAGAGGATGCCGGTGCTAGCGGCCGCCCCTCGTGCTCACTGACGTCGAGAGGCCTGGGGGGAAACCGCTCCGGAAGCGCCTACTGCCAAGGGGAACGAGCTGAGGAGCCACTGGCAGCATGTGAGTTACCTTTGTTTACAGTTCCAGAGACCTCTCTGCCAGAAAGTGTAAATAGATGCCCTTCTTTCCGAGAACCAGGGGCCGGTGGAGGAGGAACAAGATTTCAGCCATGAATTGCCCCCTGGGCCTGGTTTCTCAGAATACACACACACACACACACACACACACACACACACACGTATGGATATAAATATATGTGTGTGTACATGTGTGTATGGTGTTCACGTTAACAGTGACACTGATGATTCGATGACCGTCTTTATTCACATTTCATTGCAAGCTGGATAAATGCACAATTAGAATCTGGGCAAACCTCATACAGGAATAAAGAACAAAACCTGCTTAGCTGACGCTTCCAGGTGTTGACTCATCCTTTCCTCCTTCCTTATTTCGATTTTGGAGTTACTGATAGTCCATTTCTTAAATCCTCCCGTATTTCCAAAAATATGTTTCCATGGTTGTCCAGTCATTCAAGTGCACCGCACTATACTGGACGTACGTCTCTTCACTTTGCATTCTCTCGCATCACGTGCCGTGTACACCTGTGACTTCCTGGCAATGCATCTGATTCTACCCGGGAAAAACATCCATATGTTGATGTTGCTGCACGTGTTTTCTCGTTTCCATCATGTTCTTGCGATCTTTATTTTTTATTCCCCTCACAGTTGTTTTCCCTCCAGTTCCCCGTATGGTCCCAGGTGCATTGGCATATTGTGTAATGTATTTTCTCCAAGATCCTTCCTTAAGATTTAAGAGTGAGTAGGTTTCTTTTGGATAAAAACCAATCAGGTTTGCTATTCCCTACCCTCACTTCCAAAGAATATGTCACTCTAAAGTTTGCAATTCCCTTAGCCTGAGCATGAAAGACACTTGTAGAGTTACAGTTTTACATGATACACCTGAAATAATGTTCCGTTTTCTCAAGTTTCAAAATACAGCCACTTTTCACATCTATCACTTCTACTCCCCAACCATTCTGGCCTGAACCACCATCACCTCTCACCTGGGCGACCTCTACAGTCTGCTAAGTGATTCCCTTGCTCATTATTGCTAAAATAAGCTGATTCAAGAAGAGACAAACTGTTCAGTTTGGAAATTACGGAATTATTGAGATAGAATACATTCACATACCACTTGCATTTTACAGAGCACATAAAAACAGTAAATATTGTAACTGAGGTATCATCGAGTGCAACCTCCTTATTTTGAAAGTAGTTGAACTTTAGGTCCGGAGACAGGAAGTATTTGACCCAGTGCCTTTCACAGCGATTTTCTCATGTGATGATCACAGTCACCCTACTGTGTGTGCCCAACTGGCATTTTTAGCCTTACTTTACAGACAAGGAATTTGAGGTATAAAGAATGAACATGTAGAAAAGGCAGTAGCCAGAGAGGAGTGAACCATGCTTTCTACCTCTGACTCTGAATTCTAGCCTTTCTGCATAGCCTTGGTGAAGTCCCTTCCCCATTGTGCTGGTTTTCAGTTCATCATCTGTAAAATAGACAAGTGGAAATTAATGACTTTCTAACCCTCTCGTGTTATGATTTTACAACATCGCCCCTGCAACAAGGGCAGTTCTTGATTCCAGTGCTGCTTGACTCAAACCCACCACTGCTCACTCTAGATTTTGCCTCTTTGTTCCTGCAGTAGAACAATCTTTATTCTATTGGGGAAATAGATCAAAGTAAGATACAGCTAACCCAGCTCTTAAGTCAAACGTGGCACCATATCATTTCAGAATCAGAAATCAATAAGCCCTCTTCTGTTTTCTTTTTTTTTTTTTTTTAAAGATTTATTTATTTATGCATACAAGCTGGGGTACAGGCCAGAGGCGTGGGGTGGCGAGAGGGTTCACCAGAGACAGAGTGGGGAGCAGAACAGGCAGATCAGAAATACACTGCTGAGGGGAGCAGCGGGCGAGGCAGGAGAGGTCTGCCGCACCATGTGGGATTCCCCCCAGCCGGGCGTCGAAC
>PVIJ01012093.1:0-51445 GCA_004024925.1 Scalopus aquaticus | reverse complement strand
TACCATTCCTATCATCATGTATAACTAGGAAAGAGACTTGTAATAAGCCAGGGTTCATTACCCCTAGGCTATGATTTCAAGCATGAACCTCCACACCCCACCAAATCTTAGGATAAATAGTATGTGATGGATTTGTATTACATCAAACTTGACTAAGTGGGAGGAGCTATCTTTTCCAGAATTTCCTTCTGGCAGATTTCCTGGATGGTGTGGGTCTCAAGAGACATTTTGCACAAGATAAAGTGGAAATGAAGGAGTAACCATCTTATGTTTTTATGCTTGAAAGGTGGGCACAGACAGCAAGCACTGTTGGAATGCATGCATGTTATTACTCACCTGCAGGCTCACCTTGTTGGCTTGGGAAAGCAGGGAGGCCCCTGCCAGATCCTCGTGCCTGATCAGCTTCTAACTCTTGGGGAAGGTGCATGTTTAGCTCCATGAAAGAAAGACCTGCTTCTCCTTCTAGCTTATCTTTGCTTGCTCTGCTTTTTCCCATCTTCTTTTCTCAACTGCCTGTGGACTTCTAGTGTCAACTCCAGACACAGAAACAACTTTACATCCTTCTATCTTAGATCTGTTAACCAGCTGCCATGGTGACGTAAGGTCAAATTCCTATAATTAACACACACAATTTTGTGCATAAATATATATATTTAAATATATATACACACACACACTTATAGACACATGTATAATAAGTATATATATGCTTTTGCTTAAACCTTAACTGATACATTATATGCCAAAGCATATCTTGAGAAGCTACAAACATACCTCTCAAAAGAACCATGGTAAGCATGGGAAAGATATACTGATCTTACAAATGAAAGAACAAGAAAGGTAGCAGAGATAATTTAAAAAAACAAAAAGGTACAAGAGATCATGTCAGTAAAAGAAAGAATACTGGAAATATAATTGCTAAATTAAATTCCAAACTGATGTAGTGTACAGCCTGACAACTGAGAGTAACCTTTGGGACTATCTTCCCTTTGGAAATGATTTACCCTGCAACTGGACAGAAATGCTTTGCAGTGTATTCATTTTCTATAAGATGTAACTTTAAAAATATTAGACGTTAATCTATAATAAAGAGTAAATTAGATGAAGCTACACCCCCAAATGTCAGGTTTGTCAGACACTACTCGAGCAAACTTTGACATAGCACAGTTGCCCTTTGCCTTGTTTCCAAATTTTGGATAAATTTTTATTTAGTATGGTTATATGTATTTTTCTGCAGCTAATAGTCATTGTCTACATTAAAGAGATTTATAACTAAACAAAAGAACCTTGAGGCAAAAGAACAACATATAACTGGTCTTATTTAAATTGTATAACAGTAGCACAAACAAAAAGAACCTGGTTAACCCTGTAAGTTCTTAAAGAGCTGAATTTTCTTTTCCCATTGCTAGTGATTCCATATAAAAATTGTCTACATATTCCATATTTTAAAATAACAGCCATAAATTTGTTCACTTATCATTATTTGAAGCTATCATATTACCTCTTTATTTTACTTTAATAGTAGTCAACACTTCTTGAGGCCTTACATGCAGGTACCTTTACATACATATTCTCACTGAAGCCTCATAACAATCCATGGTGCAGGGATTCCTGGCCTTGTCTTCAAAGTGAAAAGAGAGCTACTGTGTCACCTAGAGCCACACTTACGGGTATTTGAACTCCAACCTCTCTCACTTTAGAGATGCTGACCTAAAAGAAATAAGCAACAAGTTAACTCACCAGCAAAATAGGTTTATTCAAACACAAACACAAAAAGCAGTTAGCAGGTCCAATCTCAGGGGGAAATATCTCCCCAGAACAAGAGAAGAACCCCCTTACATAGATTTTAGAGGGGCTATTGGAAATAGTTTCCTGGAGGGAACTGGAGTTTCAAGTATAGTGGCTTCTCCTTGCTGGTAAGGGCAATCGCTTGTTGGGTGAGCTGTTGCTGGGTAAGAAGGAGAAATACAAGGCCTCTCTTCTCCTGGGGCGTCAGTGCTGTGATGGCACGTGCATAAGCGCTCTCTTCTAGTCTCCCCACTTCATTTACATAAAGTTTCTGTATATTAATTTTCCATAGGGATCATAATTTAACCACCACAATACTTTAACGGTGCTTCTGGAAAATTACCTGAAATATAAATATGTTTATTACATATTTACTGCTTCTTCCTCTGCAATCAATATATCATGTAGTTAAACTGCCTTGCTAAGTGCACATTCATGAGAGCACTCAGTATATGGGCGTTCTCTCCCCTCACCCATCACCAATTCCTTAAAGAAAAAGCTTTCTAAGCATCTGTTTCCCTCTTTTCTTTAGGCAATGTCACAGTTTTAAATAATACAGTTACAGAAATTATTCCAAAATGTATTTCCTGAAACCCAAGTTCACCTCCAGAGTCTAGACCTGCATTTCCAATAACTTGATATTCTCCCTGGGATACCTCTATAGCATTTCAAACTGTGTTTCAGATAAAACATATCTCTCCTCTCCTCCTTCTCCTCCCCAACCCAAGAGTCTCTATTTTCGGTGTTTCCTGGTGTTGGTGAGGTCACTGGATATATGTAAGCCCAGGATGCCAGACTCCAGAAGAGAGACAGAACACATATTCTTGGAATATCAAATTTACGCAGTGTGAAGTAAAGAATATTATTCCTCTGGCTAGACAGGCACAGGGCTCCCTTTCTCCCCTTAATTTGTTGATAACATGCCACCCTTCCAAAGGCCCTGACGTAACTTTTGCTCTCCCAGTCCCCCTGAATTTTGCTCTAATCTTTCTAACAGTAAGCATCTACCAACACTGATATAATTTACTTATTTAGCATGTTTATTGTTCTTGTCAATCTCACCTCACAACATGTCAGTTCCACAAGGGCAAACATTTTTGTTTATACCTAGAGTAGGTCACACAGTTGGCACTCTATAAAAATTTGCTCAACGAATGAGTCCATGAATGAATTTTACAGCAAAACAAGCACAGCATATTATGGTGTGAACTGTAAAACTTGTGTGATTTGAAATGTAAGCACATCAATGAAATACTTAAGTTTTTTCTACAACTTGTTGTATATTTTTCACTGCAAAATCTTAAGGGAAAATAAACACTTAAAACTTATGTTAAATAGAAGAAAATCTCACAAAAATATGTAATTATAATCATAAATATTATGTATATACCACTTTAAATCTGCATTCAACTGGTCATACATATTCTCCCATACTTTGGGGAATGTAAGTCTAAACATTTATATAAATTTAGATTAAAGACTACTAACTTCTAAACCTAGAAAGGATTGTAGGAAGTAATTTATTTTAGAAATGAAGATACGGAAGGTAAGAGGCTAACGTGACTTGCTCCTAACCAATACTGATGATTGGGGGCACCTATCACCTTATAAGCTGGCTCCCCAGGACCTGTATTTACCTGTTTATAACAGTACTGTACCATTTTCACTTAAGCAGATCATCTCTCCAGCATTTAGCTTTCATTTATCTTGAGCATTTCCTCTGCTTTTCCAGCTTCTTTTACCCCCATAAACTAAAGTTCTCTTGAATGCCATCTCTCCGTGAACCCTTTATTTGTATTTATCTTGTAGCATTTGTCTTCTTTTGCATTGTATAGATTTTTTTTTTTTGGTGCTTGTTTTATATTTCCTACTTTTCTTGAGCCTCAGGCTCCTTATTTTTATATATTCCCTTTATGATACCTAGCATTATATCTTGCAAGAGTTTCTGCTTACTAAGATTTTTGTAATGAACTATGTTGAATCTTATTACTATTTGAGAACAAAGCAGTGGTAAATGTGATGCTGGTGGTCTTTCTAAATTATGGGGCCCATCTGTTTGCTATTACCTGTTTCCTACCTGCTGTCATTTCTAGCTTAAAACTCCATCTGCTGCTTCTTTTCTCTTCCAAGTCTGACTTGGCACTAAATCTGTCAGACTGTACTTCAAATTTGCCTAGTCAGCATTACTTTCTTTAACAATTTTAATGATTACTAAAGGTCTATTTTTCTTATCTTATTTGCCTTTTAGGAGTATCTAAGTTGTTAGCAAAGTAAGCAATAATGAAAGCAGGACAATCTGTCAAAACTATTTGAAAAAAAAGTCCTAAGCAAGCATTCAGATTTGGAATGGAAGTGGGGTTCCAGATGGGAGAGTGTGACCTTGAGAAATCAATTAACCTTTCTGGTTCACAGTGTTCTTTCCTTTAAGGTGAGAGAATTATTTACAGTATCTCCAAGGTCCCTTCTGAATGTGACATATACTACCGGTTAAGAAAAGCCTTAATTCCATCTCAGTTCCATTTCCTTGACGAATCTTTCCTGACTTCTATTCTGATGAGCATGGAACCCTCTCTCAACTCCCAAGTCTAGTTGTGTCACTTGAATTATCCTATGTCATCACACCGACTTCATTTAATTTGGGTTCTTGAATGTTCTAATAGTCTTAGCAACTCCCCCAAATGCCTAGCAAAGTAGGCTACAGATAGTATGTACAGTTTCTGTACAGTATGTACAGTATGTACAAATGCTAAACGAACATTTATTCATTGAATGAGTAAATTAATGAGTAAACTGAAAAATATAACATCACAGTCCCGTTCTGAAAGAAATAAAACCCAAAAATACTACTGAACTGAGCATAATAACAAATTTAAAGCAGAATTATGAATTTTGGTTAACGTGGAAAGTAAACACATTATTTAAATATAGCAGCAACATATAGTCTGTTTAATGTGTAAATACAGTAGCATGTACCGAAGGAGAGAACATGTTACAGAGTGACAGGGAGCACAGATTCTAGAGATGGATATGACCTTGGGAAAGCCATATAGCTCTCCTTCTCAGCTTTATCTTCTGGAACATGGGGTACCCACTTCATAGAGTTATTATGAGAATTAAATGAGAGCCTGACACATTTTAAGTGCCCAATAAATGCTCACTGTTCTACTGCAATGTTTACTCCTGACATATTTCAGTATGTTTGTCCTTTAGCACATTTTATGGGAGTAATAATGAAAGCTTTCTCCTAAAAGCATTGTGAAATTTGTTAACTCTTATAGCTATTGAATGTTTTCTGCTTACATCATTATATCATATATATACACCATATATATACCTATGTATACATCATATATATGTATATATATATACACATACGTATATACACACAACACACGCATATATATCTAAATTTAAAAATAGCTTAAAAGCACTGACGTGTTTCAAAAGTGACCTGGATTCTTTTTCTTCACAGGCCAGTTGATGTTTTCAGTATGAGAATGCTGCAACATTACTTGTTAAAAAACAAAACAGGGCCTCCCTGGTGGTGCAGCGGTTAAGCGCTGCGCTGTAGAGCTGTCGGCAGCGGCGATGCGAGTTCGAGGCCCGACCAGGGAGATTCCCACATGGCGCAGCAAGCCTCTCCGGTCTCGCCCGCTGCTCCCCTCAGCAGTGTATTTCTGCCCATCTGCCTGTTCTGCTCCCCATTCTGTCTCTGGTGAACCCTCTCACTGCCCCACTCCTCTGGCCTATACTCCAAGCTTGTATGCAAAAATAAATAAATCTTTAAAAAAAAAACCTGTCACACTAGCTTTATTGTAATGATGCACATCAGTCAGAAAATTGATGACCGTGAATACTTTCCCTTGATGCTTCAGAAAGAACATTGCACACTATTCTAATTTCAGAAATATCTTCCTATTGGAGACAACCAATGATTTCCCCAAATCTGTCATTTAATGTTAAACCTGTCAGGTTAAAGCCGATGACCAGGACACAGACCACGGTTTGCAATCTGGCTTTACAACTTTCTGGCAATAGCAAACTGAACATGCTGTTTCATTTTTCTAAATCTCAGCTTCTTCTTCCTGACGTGAGAATAATAATTTCCTTGGTTAAAAGGTTATTGCAAAGATTAAATAAGATCACATAGCAGGCACTCAGCATAGTCTGTGATAGAGGGTAAATAACCAATACATGGTATGGCTCTTATTATCACTGATGAAATATACTCGCAATTATATCAACAAAATGGCATACTTAAGTCTATTTAGGTGCATGCATTTCACAAGGAGGTTGCAGGTTCCTACAATACCAACTGATTGAACAATCAGAGGAATTTTTTTTTTTATGAAAGGTAAAATTTTGCTTGAGCAGTGAATAGGCTTTGAAACAAGGTTTTACCCATGCTGGGCTAAAGATATCACCACAACAGGCTTCATTATCAAATCTCTTGTTGCTAAAAGACTGATAGGTCTGCTGAATGGTTACCGTAAATATACGCAGTTATACTTCTGAGTAACAGGGAGAAGAACAAGAGGTTTTAGTACAAATATGGGAGTGCTCTTGAAGCAAGACGATTTCCTGCATCTTGTCCAGGGAGAGGGAGATAAGCCCTCAGCGCATCTCTTCCTGACAACACCTAGCATGGAGGGGCTTCTTCAAGGCCAGAGCCTGCGCTGACATCTGCGTTTCCTTTCCCCTTTTCCAGACTCCTGACTTCCTTGGCCCCTGTAAGATCAAGTCTGGAAGCGCAAATGAAAAAGTCAAAAACACAGCAAAATTCACTGATGCAAGGTGACTCTTCAGGCAATTAAACTGTAAGAAATGTCTCCTAAATGAAGTGGTTTGAGACAAAATTTTTTTTTAAGTTTTTTTGGCAGATAAGTTTATAATTTAAGATTGTAAGTGCTAAGATTTAGCAATGAACAGAGAAACAGCCTCTAATGTTAGTGGCACCTCTGCACTGTGCTCTAATTCACACTGTCCTTGCTGACAGCTCCCTGAGCTGTGCTGGTGCGTCTTTTCACTTCCGCACAGAGGTCGTGCTCAGGGCCACAAGCTGTTTTAAAACTCTGTGCTTCCAGCTGCCACCCTCCAAAGACACAGCAGACCTATAATTTCTTCATATATTTTCATAAGTGGCTCCTACTTTATGAGGCCAAGGTTACCTTAAACTTCTATTATGAAACAACCCATTACCTGTTATTGGCCCATCACCCGGGCTGTGCACAGAGGAGGAGAACACAGAGAAACGTTGTTAAAGAAAAATGATTTGCTCGAAAAGGTGGAATGAGTGACATTTGCCTAGCTCTATAATTTGAAAGTACTGGAGTACAACTGTACCTCATTCATATTCCATTATTTAGCTGGGAAAAGCTAGGAAGCACTAAGAGTCTTGGTACTTAAAATACTACAATTCAGTGCTCTCTCTTTCTTTGTCCTCTTGTCTCCCCATCCCCCTGTCTGTCCCCCTCCTTTCTTCTCCTTTGTCTCCCTCCCTCCCTCCATCTTTCTCAGTTTTCCTTTATCTCTCATGTGAAAACTATCGTTCAAAGGACAAAAGCAAACCTGTTGGAGAAAAAATAATAAAACCTCTATTTACTGCCAATCTGTTATTCTCTGCAGTTGTGAAAGCTCTTATATGATCCTTGTCACACAAAGTACCATGGAGGAGGAATATTACTATGCTAATAGGCATTTCATCAAGTAGCTGCTTCAATTATAAAAGCCATCCAGGCTGGATAATTAGATCTTCCTTATTGAGAAGCTATTTGTAAACATCACTGTACAGGAAGGTACGAAAATTGATAGTTTTGAAACTGTGTTTGTAAATTAAGTTTATTCCAGGATTCTAGAAATTTAGAGACCTGGGGCAGTCCAGCAGAATCCTTTTTCAGAATATTTCAGGAGTCCTAAAAGAAGAGTTCATTCTAAGAAGAGAGGCTAGAAGATGACTTCTAGGGAAATGGGCCAGGATGTCAAGTGAAAATGATTCTGGGACAAGAGGATAGTGGATCTTCAGGTTACTATTTTCCCAGTGCCCACCAACTCACCCAGTTCAGCTGTGCTCTCTCTGACTCTCCTGCATTGCATCTTTGCCTCTGTCCTAGAAAAGTCATGAATTTGTTGGTGTGTTTACCAGCTTAATGCCCATTACTTTTACTTGAGCAGAAGCTCCATGAGCCCAGGAGTCAAATTTGTTCTGTTTTCCACTATCTCCTTACAATCTAGCAGTGTAATTGTTGAATGAATGGGCAGATGAATTTATGCATACTAGGGGAAATGGGGGAAGGAGACTTTTGAGAGTAAGTCCAAAAGCATTCCCAGTGAAAATGTCTGTCCTAAAGCTTATTCTGAGAAGTCTGATTAATCACTACTCTTGGCAACATACACATAATACAACAACTCTTCTCAATGCTTCAGATTAATCAACTTGTGCCTATTTATGTATAAGGATAAGTCCTCAAGAAACCCACAGCTAAATCTGGGTGATTTGGTCCTTTGTTAGATATTTGTTTCCTTGATTGAGATGTTCACTTCCTTGGAGGAAGCAGCACATCTTGACCATTTATAACAAGTTTCTCTCACTTTCATTCTCAGTAAAGATACCCCCTCTCAAATCCAATGATGTATGCCATTTTAATTTTGGAGCAACTGCTAAAACACAGAGGATTTGTCACAACCTGAGTAGTCCATCTTGCTACGAAGTCCATATATGTAGCTTTGAATTAGTAAGAAAAGACATTTGGTGATTTTAAAACATTTACCCACTTGGAAAAAATGTTTAAATTGATAAATGTTATATAATCTATTGCAAACTACAAAATATAATGTAGATTACTGTCAAGATTCCAATATTGCACTGTGTATATGCTTTTCCACATTAAATTGCTTTTCCAGGGCTTTCATTAAGACCATCTGGCAACATTCATTTCCTTTCCCTTTTTCCATCAGTGCTAAATTGTGCTACTTCCCATTTCCTCAGCCATGTGCCCTTTAATAAACTAATTTAAGGTCTCAGGGTTTAACATGATACTGCTCCTAGATTTCATTTGTGTTTTAATGTTGCTTTCACTGCCGCAAACTTAAAGATTAACTAGAAGAGGGAATTAACAGCACAACAGTGATATCACATGGAGAAGTGTTTCCTAGAGCCTCTTAAATCCACCAAGATAGATGAATGGAGCTAGAAAAGGTTTTATTTGAAAAAACAAACTGTGTGTGTTTGAAAAAGCCAAGAGAAAAAAGTAGACTACTGTGGAGTATAGACAACCTCCAAGTAGTTACGACCTCAGTGCTCTAACAGAAATTTGATAGAATAAGGATGGGGGATAGGAATTAAACTTTTCTGAGTTACTGAAAGTAATTTCAAGGAAAAAAAGTTCCCCTGAATATGTTTTACAACACACACACACAGAGTATTTGCACAGATTGTCTAAGATTTCTGAGGTTAATGGCACCAGATGGCAGAGATGTAGAGGTTTTTCAATATAGTCATCAGGAAAGCAGATAAGAGCTAAAGTCAGGTTGGCCTGGTTAGCAGATGTCAGATCAAATTACTAGTAGACTGTTAGAACAGAAAAGAAAAAGAAAAGACAAAACAATGGAGTATCTCTCAATGTAAATAGCAGTGATAATTTAATGTTTCAAATATCTATTACTGGAATAAATTTTTACGGGGAAGTATAATACACTTGAGAGCTTACCAAAAATAATAAACTGAATAGCAACTTTAGCAGACTGAGTTCTTGGGAATTCCATGAAGTCATGAATAGTCACGATGCAGGATGACTTTTAAATTTTTAAATAGTGATGGCAGGAGTGTGGAGAAAAAGGAGCCCTCTGACAAACATGTGAACAAACAAATAATCAAAAAGATTTGAGGATGCCGAGTGCTATGGAGAAAATAAAATGGAGTTTCTGGTAACAGACGAGAATATGAGAGAACCTACTTTAGGTGTTCAGAGAAGGCATCTTTGAGGAAGGCACACTTAGGTTGAGACATGAATGACAAGGAAAGAGGCATGAGAAGAATTAGGGGACGTATGTACTGGGAGTTAGTAACATAAAGATTCAAAAGACAGAGTTCAAATATTTCACTTTAAGGAAATATAAAGCCATTGGATGCCAGTGATGAGTAGCATCTGAGCTTCTGCACAGCTCTTCCCTCCTCTTGCCGTCACTGCTTGTCTAGTTGAGAACAATATCTCAGGGTTAGAAGAGCAAGTCCTTGAAATGGGGTACACAAGATAGAGTTCTTTATATTTTTTATCTCAAATTCCTGTTCTCATTTCCTATTGAAATGACTCTAGAGGGGGCCTCCCTGGTGGCCAAACGGGTTAAGCACAGTGTTGTGGAGCTGTTGGCTGCTGCAGGCGCGAGTTCAGTGCCCAGCCGGGAGATTCCCACATGGCACAGGAGGCCTTTCCTGCCTCGCCCGCTGCTCCCCTCAGCAGTGTATTTCCATCGATCTGCCTGTTCTGCTTCCCACTCTGTCTCTGGTGAAACTTCTCACTGCCCCACACCTCTGGCCTGTACCGCAGCTTGTATGCATAAATAAAATAAATCATAAAAAAAAATTATTGGAAGAGTATGAGCATTTTATTTACCTGATGAAAATGCTAGAGAATCAGATTTAAACACTGACAGGAAAACAAGAGGGCCAGTCAGCAGATCTTAGCCAGGGCTGTGTGAGCAGCATTTGCTTAGGACGCAGAGTCAGGCACCACTGCTGCATGGCCACCGGCCACCGGACAACTGGATTAATAACTCACTCCTTCATCTTTGCTTCCAAATGTAGTGTCTCCATGAATGTTGGTTTTTGCATCCCTGCCTCCAGATTCAGATTCCTTTTGGCCAAGTCTAACTCATATTCCTACACCTCGAATTTCTTATCTTAAAGATTGGTACGTAGATATTACAAGACTCCTGAATCTAGAGCTTGCTTGCCCAAGCTTCTTGTCATTGAGCCCTCAAGCTAATAGGAATTCAGACAATCACCAGTGAGGCTGCCTGTCTTCAAGCGATGGCTCCAGAAGCAGCTGAAACCCACTGGTTACACAGGTAGTCCTGGGATGGATAAGCAGAGCTGCTTATCAACCAGCTGGGACCTTCCAAAAATGGATGTCCGAAGCTGTGCTAGACTTTCAGGATGCTTATATTGGCTATGACAATCTTTGCCATCTTAGAAAATGTCTATTCTTCCAAATTTAGGGTTTTGCCTTTCAATCTCTCACCTAGGGTAAAACAGATGACCCTCTAGACATAAAATAATTTGTATTCCAAGATTGCATAATAATAACAATTTTAAAAGCAGTTTTAGGTGATAGCTGAGAATTCAAATTTAATCAACTTATTAATTTATTTTTTAATATTTATTTTTATATTTCTGCATACAAGAACTGGGGTGTAGGTCAGAGGCATAGGGGGTGAGAGGATTCACCAGAGACAGAGTAAGGAGCAGAACAGATGGATCTACTGAAATACGCTGCTGAGGGGAGCAGCAGGCGAGACAGGAGAGGTCTGCTGTACCATATAGGTTAGTTCTCTGGACGGGGATCAAACTCAGGCCACAGTGGCTGGCGATAGTTTGATAGAGCTGAATCTTTAACCCCTGAGCCACTATGGAGGACCCTAACTTAATTTTTAAATTAAAATTTAATTTAAAATACACCAGAGAATGATTTACTAATGCAAAGCTCTTCATTGAGATGATAATTGAATGATCAATAGTTTATATACATTTAACTTTGTCTGTGTCTAGTGACTGACAACTGTTTGTCAATTTACCTTCTCCCTGGTGACTGAAAAATTTGATTATAAGATGCATCCAGATTTTAGTAGCAATCAAATTTAGTAAAATATATCTTGCAATAAAAAAGGAATTCTTAAAATTAAGATTTTTTAAGTTTTACATTGCTAATCAGTACAGCATACTTTTCAAGAATATTATAACGATTAGACAGATTCATTTGAACCAGGGAATTGTATAGTATATAGAAATTCTTTTATTTTTCTTTTTAAAGATTTATTCATTTATACATACAAGTTGGGGTACAGGCCAGAGGCGTGGGACGGTGAGAGGGTCCACCAGAGACAGAGTGGGGAACAGAACAGGCAGATCAGAAATACACTGCTGAGGGGAGCAGCGGGGGAGGCAGGAGAGGTCTGCCGCCCCATGTGGGATTCTCCCTGGCTGGGCTTCGAACTCGCATCGCGCATTGCCGACAGCTCCACAGCGCAGTGCCCAACCGCTGCGCCACCAGGGAGGCCCTATAGAAATTCTTAAAACAAGAAATTATCCTATTTTCTATAAAAGAAATTGTAAAATTTCTGATTTAATGGAGCTTCTATTTACATCACACATTTCTACTATTGGTAAATAATTAGCACATTCTTAGTAAATGTGCTTTTTTCCCCCTAATTATAAAAAGCATTAGCTAATTCAATAATTAAGGCTTAACCTCCCTTTCCCAGAAAAACCACAGAATTAGTCAGAAGATACAGAAACAGGTTTATCAAACAGAAAGCTACAGGATTATGTCTGTAAACAAAGTTAATACCAGAAATTGTGTGGCTCCAATTGATTTCAAAAAGGGTGTGTCCCACAGTGATGACCCCATAACATAGTCCAAATTTGACTGTTTCTGTCCATAATATGTCACATTATTCACAATGTGCCAGTGCCTGTTTTGTTTGGTAGGTTATGAACCTCTGATGAGTTCTTCCTCTATGCAGAGAGTACAAAGTATAGAGGCAAAAAGCACAGAGGTTTCTTAAGTCTGGGTTGCTCATGTTGTAAAAACATTAAATTATACTTAGTGATACATGTTATAAAAATCATAAACAAGCATTATTTATCCACTAAAACTCTCTGATAAATGTTATTAGAAAATATAATCAGACAAGAAAGCTAAAAGTAATACTCCAGGGTAAAATGTGAATAGAACACCTTTGAAGACTATCAAGTAACTGGTGTCTTAGTTTCATTAGAAGCTCCCTCTCTAGACTGAAACCATTTATTTTGGCTTTTAGCCAACTGCTAAGAAGACAACAGAACTTCTCCATACAGAAAAACAATACATCAAGGAGTCTTCCCTGTTGTCTTCCCATTGAATCTGCTCTCTGAAGCGTTATGATAGAATATACCTGGGATTTTGTCAAGTTCTAAGACTCCCAGCATTTTTTCTTGCACTTAGAAAACCTTGGTGCATCTTCAGTGGCTGAGTTGTGGACTTGAAAGCTGTGGCAAACAAGGCCCAATCAGGCCCAGCCTGACGGCAGCAGTAAGCAGTCACCTAACCATCACCCCAGTCTAACTTTATACTAGCAAGGGTCAAAACTGTGGTGGTTAACTGGAAAAGAAAGGAAGAAAGGGAAGGGAAGAAGGGAGAGCGGGAGGGAGGAAGGGAGAGAGGGAGGGAGGCAAAATTACTAAGAAAAGAATTGCCAGAAATGGTTAATTTTTACAATGGGAATTGCCTTCTTTTTAAAAAGAAAAGGCAAAATTAAAAACCACTTTCCTTTTTAAAACTTGGGAGACTGAGACTGTAACAGTGCCCTTAATAGCACAAGGAGTGTCAGGAGAATGTTTTGGGGTTCCATTTATTAATGTTGAAGGACCAGTCCAGTTGGAAATGTCCAGCTGTCTCTTCAAGAACAGAAATAAAACTCAAGAGAAGATTAGGAAATTTGTATAAAGATGTCAATGGGAACTGAAGGGTAGATGTGTTCTTCCAGGGGGAAAATATAGGGATTAAGGAAGATGACTGAGGATAAAATTTTCAAAAATACTCACACTTCGCAGAGAGGGGAGGGAAAGCAGGCACTTGTGATAGTAGAATTCTGACAGTGCATCCACATTGGAGAAACACTTTTGAAGGAAAGTGTGGTAAGCTGTGTCAGGGATGAGGAAATGTAAGGCAGATGACATTATGATGAAAGGAATTAAAGCAGCATGCGATAAAGGGAAGGCAAATTTGAAGGAAGATCATTTAGTGACAATCCTCCTGGGATTATGTCAATGACACCTTATATTTTATCTGCAGCTCAGCCTGGAACAGATGGCACAAATGAGAATCTCTTCATACGAAGGGTTCATTTGGATTTAAAACATGCTTAGTTCCATTTCCTTATTTGCCTCTAGAAGGGCTGAAAGTAAACCCCCATCTGCATTCCCAGAAGAGGCAGGATAAAGCTTATTAACAAGATGTTCAAGACAGCTCTGCTTACAGTTTTATGAAGAAACTTTATGAATTAGCAGTATAATATATTTTATAGTACACTCTCTCACCATTAAGATGCAGGTTTTAGGGCTTTATATGATAGCTCCATTTTAAGTGAAATATAATTAGTTTCTGATTTGTCAGTCAGCATCTTAAAACTAGCTATTAAAAATAAGATAAAG
This sequence comes from Scalopus aquaticus, assembly GCA_004024925.1. Classification (NCBI taxonomy): domain Eukaryota; kingdom Metazoa; phylum Chordata; class Mammalia; order Eulipotyphla; family Talpidae; genus Scalopus; species Scalopus aquaticus. The sequence continues at coordinate 37,251 of PVIJ01012093.1, read as the reverse complement.
TTATTTTTATCTCAAATTTAGCTAATTTGTTTAGAAAGAAATGACAACCATCCTATCATTTCAACCTGTTTTAATTGTTTCAAAGTATTTGTTATTTGGAGCATATGTAAACACACGATGGTTAACTGTAGTTGTCTACCAGAATCTCTGATGGAAAATTAGGGGAGCAGGGAGACAGTCTTATCCAGTCACTGATTGTCAGGTGGAAGAAGGGAAAGTTGTAAGTTTAGAATTCTCCGTTATTGTAAAAAGTGTTCAGATTATTGACTCAAGCCCCTTCATAATTGCTTTTTTCAATGCAGAGATCAAAAAGGGAAGACTTATCTTCTCTGTCTTCCTTGAAGCCGTGGGGGACTCTGCCGCTCAGTTCTAGAGAACAGGGTGTAAGTGGAAAGCTATTTGTGTTGCCCTTTCTGCTTTTATTTTTCCAGCCTGGAAATTGGTATAATACCTGGATGACTCAGTCACCCCAGCATGCCAGAGCAGGAGAGCAGAACACGAGAAACCACAGACGGCCTATACCTGGACTTCCTGTTGTATGAGACAGATAAACTCCTGACCTCCTTTAATTCATTCTATAGGTTTTTTCTGGATTTCAAAACTGACACAACCCAATGCATGTAGCTTTTACAACATCAAGAAAGTAGAAATACTTCAAGTCTGTATTTTGGTATCCAAAGGTCTCCAGTTTGGGCCTTTTAAAGAGGTATAAAATGCTGAATAATGGCCCCTCAAGATGTCTACATCCTATCCCCAGAACCTTTGAATATGAGCCCTTGCCTGGTAAAAGAGATCTTGCAGCATATTGAGATGGGGAGATTATCTTGGATTACCCATCTGTGATCACAAGAGTCCCTGAAAGAGGAAGGTAGGAGAATCAGAGAGAGGTGAGGATGGAAGCAGGAGTCAGAGAGGAAAGAGGATGTCATACTAATGACTCTGAAGATGGAGAAAGAGACCAGGAATACGGACAAACTCTACGGACAGGAAAGGGAAATAATATGGATTCTTCCCTAACACTCCAAGAAATAATGCAGCCCCCTGGACCCATTCTAGACTTCTGACCTCCAGAAGTGTGAACTTATAAACTACTTAGTTTGTGGCAATATGTTACAGAAACAGTAAGATACTAACACAGGGGTATTAGTTAACCACAACATAAAAACATTAGTCTCCTTAGATTCCCAGAGAATCACTCCAGTTACCTACAATCCAACAGGGCCAACACGAGGTTGTGTCCTTTGTCTACTGAATTTTTTTCCTCTTATCTAACAAGGATGACATTGTTATCTAACAAGGATGTTATCTAACAAGGATGACATTGTAGACTTGAAGGCATACATGGTGTCATATATCCATAAATGGTTTTTTGAACTCAGTTTTCCAGAGGTTTTTGTGACTGGGCTGTATCTACTGAGTGGAAAATTCACTCACGTGACATTTAATATGGAACTCACTGAATGTGTGATTAACTTTTGTATATCAGATATTACCTCATTATCAGATTTATAGAAAATAGCAATCTAATTATAAAGCAGCTATTTTCAGCACACTCTGCCAGGTTATTTCTCTGCCAAATTATGATGCCCCGGGAAACAACACGAGGCACTATCAAAAACAAGTTGAGTCTCATGAGCAATCAGTTCAGATAATTGCATCGTTATTATTGACAGTTCCCTTAGGACTTTTGGGTCTTGAGATCTGCTTTGCTCTGGGACTGGAATTCATTAAAGTTTCCATCCTGAGCCAGTTTTAATTAAACTGTCCTCCTTTCTCCTTAGCTCCCCATAGGTCATTTTTCTTAGCAGGTCAGAGTTGTAGAGACCCAGCTGTTGAGTTCATCTGACACCCTCCTATCCGTCATTTCAAGGAATCTCCTCTTAGTTTATAAGCCCAGCAGTTTATTTAGCTGAATGAGCATAATATGCACCTGCTTCCACACAAAGAAAATAAAAGATTAAAAAAGAAAAGAAGAAAATACCACTTAGCATTTCAATTATCATCTTTTAGCAAATAAAACAGGTTCTTAGAGACATTCAGAAGTTGACACTATGTTTGTGGCAATAATGCAAAGTATGACTTTAATAGCCTAAATATATATATCAACTTTCAGCTCTTTTTAGTCTGAGATTAAACTGCCTTATGATTGATTGATATATGATATGGTATAACAGGGCATGATACATGATATGATACATAGATTTCTGAAAGATTCATAATTTTTCATCCCTTTTTAATAGATTTCTCTTAACTAGCTAAAATATTTTATGCACAAAGTGTAATAGATTTGTTAACTAACTTTATTTTCATTGAGAACTAATAACATATAATTTCATCTTATTAGTTGTCATTCTTAGTTTTCAGAGCAATAACTTTGCTTCAGCAACACAGGTTTTCCTTCATTGTGGGTAATAATAAAAGAGTTTCTTTGTTCATCCAACTATCTAATAAATATTCAGTGAGTGCTTTCTTCGTGCAAGGCTGATAGAAGGCAATGTGTAGAATATAAAATTGTCTGAGATAGGTTTTAGGCAACTCACTGAATTAAGTTTCCCACGTTGACTCTCCTAAGAATTCAGGACTTCTCATTACCACCCCATTCCTCACTACAATGTTTGGGAGAGAAGATTTGGGACTAGAGAGTGTGAAGGAATGGTGATTAATGAGGAGGCATTTGTCTAATCTTAAGGTACTATAAGGGCCAAATTAACAATAAAGAGAAAAATAACATCACAGATACATTTAAAAAGAAAGATTTGAAAGAACTTAGTAATTTATTGGTCACGTGGGTAAATATAAAAAGGAATTTTCCATTTAACTTCTTTAAAACACATGACTCTAACTAAAAATTAAAACTATCTTATGACAATTTGAAAAGAGTATATGCAATACACATGAAAACTATAGCATAAAGGATTGAGTGGGGTGAGGGTGGGGATAAAGGGATATAGGACCCATTGTTACAAAATCGCTACGTATGTGAAATGGTACAATATTTGTTTTATAAGTATGCTATAAAAGTTAGAAATATATATCTTAATTACTGTGGCAACAAATAAAACACAAAGAGATATAGATGAAAAAGTCAATAGATAAATTAAAATAGAATTATAAAAACTATTCAAATAAGTTGAAGGAAAATAGAGTAGACATACAAAACACAAAGTAAAATGGTAGGCCTAAATCAAATTATGTAAATAATTATATTAACTGTTAAAGACAATATACTTGGGTTTTTAAAGGTGAATATTGTCAGAATTAATTAAAAATAAAACAAGACCCAACTATTTGCTGTCTACAAGAAATGTATTTTATATATGCAGCTGTAGGTAGGTTGAAATCAAATAGATGAAAAAGATATGTATGCAAACAGAGAGCCTAAAAAGGCTGAAACAGCTACTTAACATCAGATAAAGTGGACTTCAAGACAAAGAATGTTATCAGAGGCAAATTGCATACTGACAAAAGTGTTGATCTACTAGAGAGATATATCATAAATGTGTATGCACCAAAAACAGTGTAACAAAATACGTTAAAAAAAAAAACCTGACCAAATGAAAAGGAGAAATAAACTCTACCAACATTGGAGACTTCAAATCAACCCCTCACCAAGTAGTAGAACAAGTAGACAATCAGTAAAATTATAAGAAAGCTGAACAACATTACTAATTACCTTGATATAATTATTATTTATAAAATATTATATCCCAAATCTTCTGAAAACACATTCTTTCCGAGTGTACATATTATGTTCACAAAAGTACTACATTCTGGGCTATAAAACAAGTCTAGCAAATTTCAAAAGGATTGACATTATACAGAGGATTTTCTCTGATCAAATGGAAAATAAACAAAAAACCAATAAGATGTCTACAAAACTCCCTAATACATGCCAATTAAGCAACATAATGCTAAATAACCTAGGAGACAATGAAGAACTCATTAGAGAAACAGGAAAATATTTTGAACTGAATAACAGTAAGTACAATATACCAAAATCTGTCAATACATTTTGAGGGGTAGAACAAGATCAGATGATTTGCTCTTTGGGCTAATAGGACTTGTTATAAAGCTAGAATAATTAAGGAAAAAAATGGAAAAATATACCAACAAAACATTCTAAAAAAGAAAAAGATCTTTGCATTTACGGATACAATATTCAACAAAGTTGACCTGAAAAATAGTATGATTCAGTATTTTGAATAAATGATTCTGGGTAAATTGGACGATTGGTTCCCACCATACACAAAAATCAGTTTCAAGTAGATGCTATGTCTAAATATGACAGACAAGGCAATAATATTTCTACAGAAAAGCATAAAAGAATATTTTCATGATCCAGGGTATTTTTTAAATAGGAAATGAAAAATAGTAACCCTATAGGAGAAAATTAAATGCTTGGTTTATATTAAAATTAAGAGTTTCTTTTCATTAAAATATAGACACTTGAAGGGGAAGATATTCGCAAAACATAATACGTTTTGTCTGTTAACTAACGGGCACTTTAAGATACTTCAGGGGAAGATATTTGCAAAGCATAACAGAGGGATTGTATCCATCAGTTAGTAAAAGAATAGGCAACACAATAGAAAAATAGACAAGAGACTTCAATAGGTTTTCACAAAATAAGATTTCCAAATGACTCAAACACATGACAACCTCATCAGTTATCAGAGAAATGTATCGCATTGTGATACCATTACAAATCCATTAAAATGGTGACACTAAAAAATTGATAATACCAGGTTTCTACAAGGACATTGAACATTTACTCTGCTGAAACTTTAAGTTAGTATAACCACTTTGAAAGAAATTTTACTATGATCCATTAAAGTTGAAACTATGCATAAGCAAGCACGCAGCACTTCTACTTCTAGGTACATACCCTAAAGGAATACATGCACGTTCACAACAACATTATTTGAAAGAAGCAAAAATTACAAACAGCTCTGATATTCATATATGTGGGATGGATAAATAATATGTGACATATTCATGTAACGGAATTGTACACGGCAATAAAAAGAATAAACTATAGCTACATGCAGCAATAACACATCACAAATATAATGTTGAGCAAAAGAAGCCTGACATACATGAAAATACATGTTGTAGGCAATTACACAGCTTCCCACAACAGACCATTCCTGAATCATGTCCTCTTCCTGGAGACAGTCTGTATCACTGGTCCATGCTGGACACTGTGAAGGACCCTCTCAACTCCAAAGCTGCCCATAAAATGAAATAAAATACTGGCTGTGACTGCTACCTAGCTTTTCCTTCCACTCCAGATTTCTTAAACTCAGCAGTATTGACATTTTGAGCTGAATAGTTCTTTGTAGTGGGAGCTACACTATGTGTTACAGGATATTGAGATGCATCCTTGGCTTCTACACACCACACGTCAGTATCTATCTACATGTTGCTAAATATATCCTGGGATGAGAGCCTGCCCCCTTCAGACTTAACAGGTGTTGATCCTGAGAGCACTCCCCAATAAACTTCCGGCATGCAACTCATCAGATCTGTGGCACACCCTGATGATTTCTATTCATTCAATAAACCATTTACACATGCGTTTTTTTATTGGCAAATTATACCTATACTATGTAATTACACATTATAGAATATTATAGGATATAATTATAGAACATAAACAAAAATAATTTAAGGTGAGATAAAAACAAATATAATTAGTAGTTCTAGCATTTTCCCTTGCTCCCTAATAGAATGTTCACTGACACCTCCTAGGAAGCTTAAACCATTCAGTAGAGACCAGTGCCCTGGGAGATAGGAGGTAACAGCCAAGGATATAAAGGCAAAGCATATAGTCTTAGTAACCCTTTGACTCATAGAGAAAGAATAGTTAAAATAAAAATTTGGGGGAATGATATGGTGATGGGTAGCAAGATAGACCAAGAGACCAATATACATTGGCACTGATCACTTTTGTAGGTATTAGATTAGATAAAGACGACTTGTGACTAAACAAATTAGACCAGGCATGCCTACAAACTACCCTATAAAAAACTGAAATGAGAGTTTAAAGGCTGGAAAGAGCAGTAAAAAATAAAGATACAAGATGACCATGAATAGAAGTGCAAGGGAATTTCTTTTAATTGCAACATTGGATCAAAAGGCAGGATCTTGAAATTCACAACACATTCTCATATCTCTAAACTGAAATTAGGTTATCACACACTTTTAAGAACTTACTAATATAGCACCATACTATTAGAAATAGAGAAATTAGGTATTTGCACAGATATCAACAGAGAAATATAATGAGACTTCATTTCATCGTCAGTCCATTTTAGATAGCATAGTAAAAACAAAGGATGTAGTGGCTTTGAATAATAAATAATGTGGAAATGTTTCTTCTTCTTTTTTTTTTTTTTTTAACCTGTTCACATTTCCATTAAGGGTCAAGTTCCTAACCTCTTGGAGTTTTTTCTTAATGGGTTCCAGGGTGATAATCCACAAGTCTCAGGACCAGGTCCCTCAAAGATGGTTTTATGGAATATACACAACTTCTCCCCACCCTCCCCCATTCACATTTTGAAGCCTATGATACTGTGATTTATAAGAAATATATATTTGGTTTCCATCCCTTTTTCTGACAGAGCTCTTAAAACCCTTGGAATTCCCAAGTGATGACTGATAAAGTTGTCTTTTGTTAACAAAGTGGCTTTTGACCCTCATCTGGAGATAGCATCCCTGGTTGCCAAGGGAACCAACCTTGAGATTAGAGGCTTGGAACTTTGATTTTCCCCTCCTGACCTCCAGCTGGGGAAAGGGGATAGATTTTGAACCAATCGTAAGTGATCAATGATTTAATCAATCATACCTATGTAGTGAAACCTCTATAAAAATTCAAAGGACAGGATTCAGAGAGTTTCTGGATTGGTGAACACATGGAGAGTTGGAGAGCGTGGCACTCCTAGAGAGGGCAAAGCTGTGTACCCTCTCCCTGTGCACTGCTCCCATCTAGCTGTTTCTGAGTTGCATCCGTTTATAATAAACTGGTAATCTAGTAAGTGAAATGTTTCTCTGACTTCTGTGAACCCTTCTAGCAAATTCACCAAACCCAAGGAGAAGGTTGTGGGAACCTCTGACTTACAGTCAGTTGGTCAGAAGCACAGTTGATAACCTGGACTTGAGATGGGCATCTGAAGTGGAGTTGGGGGGCAGTCTTCTAAGACTGAGCCCTTAGCCAATGGAATCTGATGCAGTCTTCAGGTAGATAGTGTCAGAATTGAATTAAATTGTAGGGCAGGCAGTTAGTGTCACAGATTTGATTGTTGTGGGGGAAAACTCACACAACTGGGGGCCTGAACTGTCAGAAATGTGAGTTTTCTGTGTGAGCAGGGAAAGAGACACAAGGATGACACACACTGCAGAGAACTGTGTCTTCCTACATAGGAGAAAGACTCACAGGAAGGACACATAGAGGTATGTGTCTGACTTTTTTCTAAGTGACTGTATCTGGAGAGAGGATCTTTAAAGAGGTGATTAAGTTAAAATGAGGCCATTAGGGTGGGTCCTAATCCTTTCTGAAGTTCTTAAAAGAAATCAGATACACAGAGAGAAACCAGGGTTGCTCACACCTATTTTGAAAGATCCAATTGCACTAATAAATTAAAATTCAAATTAAAACCGTAATTACTTAGCATTTTTGCTTTTCAAATTTGCAATTATATTTTGGGTGTACTATGTTGAAGACTGGTAAGAAAACAAATTGTTACAACTTTTATAGAGAACAACTAAAGAAATTTGGCAAGATGTATCAAAAGGTCGTTATAAATGTGTGATTCTGTTCAAGATTTGGGAAGAAGGCCAACTGAAAGAGGGCACTGGGGCCTTCCCCCGCACCCTGTGCTGTTCTTCTCTTCCATTCGGCTACGCGTGAGTCATATTCTTTTATAATAAAACAGCCAAGTTAAAAAAACCTGTGTTTTAATATAGTGATTCTATTTTAGCATTTAGTAAATGTGGACAAATCAATAGGTCCATACAATGTGCTTAGAATGAGGAAAAATTGATTAAAATGATAATATTTATAGATGGTAGAATTATTAAATATATTCTAGTACATCCATTCAAAAGTATGGTTTTTCCATTCAAATAACACATTTTCACAGAAAATTTAGTGAGAGAAAAAAAGGCAATGACATGATAACCCAGAAAAAACAGCAAAACATCAAAATATTTAAAGAAGTTATTTTTATGTTGATAAGAATATATGATATTTAGTTTTCTCATTCCTCCGTGTCCTCAAGTTTTCAGCAAGTATATATCACTTTCAAACCAGAAGATAAACAACAATTTTTTAAGGGGTCAATTGAACTTATGCATGGTGTGAAGGGTTATAATTAGAGGGGAGGGGGAAACTACTAGAAAACTTGGGCTTACCACTTTAGGACACAATGCGAGAGAGTTCGCAAGAATTTGTAAAAACAAAACATTTGGAACTGTGTAACTCCAAATATTTGGAGCTTTCTCATCTTGAAGCTACAAACACTTTCTTGCAGGGTTCTTATCTGCAATAGATGAATTTATATAGTCAATGTGCCTCATACAATGTAGATAATTCCATAAAAATTAGAAACTGTCTCTACAGTAACACCTGACGGAACCTTATCTTTGATGTCTTAGTTTTAGTCTTGCCTAAGATCAGGATGGTATTGTCAGTATTTCCAATATGCCCAATCAAAACTTGGTTCCATAAGACCCTATCCACATAAGGTGAATTTAAAATGACATCTGACACAGCTGAATATAAAAATACATCTTTTTCAGGCATAATTAATTAAGGGAGGAAGTAATTCGTTCAAAGAGGAATGAAAAATATGTTAGCTGAACTGACAATTATTTGACTGATTTTACTAATCACTTACAAGTCAAATCAGTTGTACATGGAGATAATTAAAGTGAGTGAATTTATTAACTAGATAGTACCATAATTGCCCATTTTCTTCTTTATTAGGAGTTTTTTAAAGGACCAAAAAATTCCTTATTGTTGTGAAGGACAAAATAGAACATTTCTCTTTGAATTATTTACATATGGTTCTTACATCTTATTTAAGATTAGGAATAGTTTCACAGAAGTATTAATAGAATCAATAAATAGTGATATACAATCAGTATTTGCTGCTGATAATTAGTTATTTATTTTACTGAGTTGATGAAGAACTTGAGGGAACACCCGGCACCATGCTTCAAAAATATCTGGCTTGTTTAAATACACACAGAACAGTACTATACATATGTTTCTAAGTATTCTAGATTAAGATAACCATTTGAACAATAACTTTGGCCTATATTTTCACAATCTCAAACAAACATCCTTTGTCATGAAGCCCTGAATTAACCAAGAAAACATCTCAGTGTGAGGAAAATGAATTTTGTTTTGGGGGACATTATTCTATTTCTCTCTATCACAAAGCTGAAGAATTGAGCAGTGATGTTTGCCTGCCTGTTCTTTTCAGCTGAATGGAATGGAAAATTACACACAAAAAACTGAACAAAGAAACTGCCTTGACCTTCTCAATTGCTTAGAAATAGAAGTGTTTATTCAAGCATTTATATGGCAGCATGGTTCCCTGTGCCCTTGATTAACATAAACTGTTTCCAAAGGTAAGATAAGGAGCTGCAGGCCTATGCTCTCTCCCTTTTGTCTTTGCTAAACTTCTCCATCTGATGCAACTTAGAAGCCATGAAGGAAATATCCTTTTTGTCTGTCTTCACTCACCTGCACTCAACAGGCATCCAAGGGGTCTTCTGGCTTCTATACTTGTCTTTTATGCTCCAGTTTTGATAGAATACTGGAACCATCTTGTGAAACTGGGTATCAGTTTCTCTTAAAGCCCTCACATGGCAGCCGATGTGCTAATAATAAAATCTGAATGCCTTACTGAGGTCTACCAGACTACAAGTGCTGACCTCTGACTTCATCTTACTCTATTCCCCCCCTTCCTCATGGGCTTCTAACCAAGCTGTCCTTTTTCCTGTTGCCATTTCTACCAAGTCCACCATAGACCCTGCAACTGTTCCCTCCACTTGGAATGCTTTGTCCCGAAACTTTCCAATGGCTGCCTTCTTTTCTTGTGGTCAGTTCTTGATTCCAATATCATTTCTTCGGAGAGTTATTCTAACTTCTTAATTGAATATAAAACAGCCCTGCTCCCTAATTACTTTCCAGTAGCCTTGCTTTGTTGTTGTTTTTCCCTCAGCACTATCACTAGCTGACATCATTTTATTCATTTATTTTGCTGTTTATTGTCTTTCTACTGCAAGCTAAAATAATCATCTTCATAAAGGCAAGTATCTTGTGAATCACTGCTATATCCTTAACAAGTCATGCCATTTGTGGCAACATGGATGGAGCTGGAAGGGATTATAGTAAATGAAATGTCAGAAGGAAAAAGATAAATAGTGGATGGTGAAAAAAAATAGTTCTTGGTCTTTGGGGCTTTTGTAACGAAGGTAGGTCTCGTCCCCATAAAATCATAAAATGTGAAAAGCAAGTCATTGTTTTTTATATTTTATGATGAAGCATGATCTGGAAATACATTGATCTTGCTCTGCTCATGGCAGATCCTTCGATTTATTTAATAATCATATATTGAATATCTTCTGTTTACTATTAGGATAAAAATTTACTAAGTCAATAATAAGTGGTTATGAAAAGTTGACCACACAGATTGACTATAACTAACCCCATAAAATAGGATTCCCACAAAATCCTAATGATCTCAGCAATCGATAAGCAGCTTTGAAAGGTCAATAAAAAGACATACCTCCAGTGCATAGGAGTTCACAATCATGTGATTTCCCTTTTCCCATTCATAGCTGAGATAGAGGATTTGGAATCTACACTCAGTGTTACACATCCTCATTGAGCCACTAGGGGCAGGTGTCTTAGTGTCTTTATCTGTAAAATGAAAATACTAATAAAACATAATAAGTGGCTTCAGTTACTGTCTTTTCAAGTTGTTCTTAATATCATATAGACAATATATGAGCATGTGTCAAGAATAAAAGGTGTCAAAAACACCTTTTGATGCAAAGTATCAGTATTATTATTATTTTGATGCAAAGTATCAGTATGATGCAAAGTATCAGTATTATTATTAACAAGACTCGATTGCAATTGGAGGCCATATCAATCCTCATCATAAGAGCTACTCTTTGTTAATCTGTTAGGTGCTTCACACATGCACGGTTTCCCTTATTCTCTTATTCTGTCTTCTCCTGCCACCTGCCCAAGTAAAAGCATCCCTTCTAGATCTCCACCAAACCTACGAGATCCTCACAAGTTTCTTTCCTTCTCTCTGGGCCTCATGTATCATGAGAGATTTCAGTAAAACCAGCCATATACATGACTGACCTGCACAGGGGAGAAGGGACTTATTTGATTAATGACTTTGGGGTAAGAAAGATGGCCTGTTTAGACTAATAAAAACTAATAAATGACGTTTGCCCTATATATCATATTGACCACTTTGCCCCAGACTGGACAGTACTTCTGCAGTGAATGAAGTCTCATTATAATTTTTATTATCTATATGAAATATTTTATTCATTCTAAAATCTTAGATCTTAGAGAGATTTGATTCATTCATGCAATGATTGGGTATATAACACATGGAGTACTTAATGAATAGCAATTTTAGACAAATTTACATTTATAGTGTTTCAGCAACTTTACTGTTATTCACAATCAAAGCCTTATACACTTTGCACTTGTGAACACTTAAATATAAGCATTCATTTTAATTTGCCAACACTGTAAAACATGGAAAATGTGTTAAGTAATAAACATACATCACGATGCTCACAATATAAGAGAAGCACAGTGAGCAGATCTTTTATAAAGGCCTAGTTCAAGAGAGAACAGACAAAAAAGAATACACAAATGTCTCTGCCCTGCTCGGTGAAGCCTGGCCTTTGTGTGCTATTTCCCCAGGCAGATGAAAAGGCAAAGAGAAGCTCCAGTCTGCACTGCTGCTCTGGGATTTGAAAGAACAAAAGAAAAGTAAACACTCCTCTGCTTACAAGAATGACATTTAGGAGAGAATAGTCTGTCTTTTTTTTTTTCCTTCTGCTTCTGCTTCTTTTATTATTAATCAGAAAAAGAATAGGTACAGTAGAAGTCCTCTTAAATTCATTTTTCTTTAGTGGTAAGAATTTAGCAATTAAAAAATTACAACAAATATTAGTTTGCTTTCCTCCTTCAAGTTGTCTACTGTAATATTTAATTGTAAACTCTCAAGCAACTTTTGCTTCTCTCATGATGCAATCAAAATTTAAGCCTGCAATTTTTTCAATTGTTCTATTATTTCAGGCTCTATAGAGAGCCTCAGTTCATGCTGGTTCTAAATGACTTCCTTGTGTGACTTAAATGTCTCAAAGTCTTATTCCTAAGACTTCAACTCATCTGTACCCACCCCACTGAAATGCCATGACAGTAGCTGCCAGGAGAACAAGAAACTTAATCAGAATATTATCATGCAGTGTCCCTGACCCTCAGTAATTGTGCCAGGCTCAGAGACCTGCAGTGAGAGGTGATTTGAGACACTCTAATGGATAACTAGAGTTCTGCTAGAGCGCTCAGCCCCAATCCTTATGAGACAGGGGCTTCCATTATCTCCTCAGTCTTCTGAACCTACTCTGAGTAGCAGGGCAAGTGTGCAACATCATGATAAATAACATCATGTTGAGAATATCTCTTTAGTAATATTACTTTAGGTAAATAATGAGCACTGAGAGATGAAATTTAGAATTATGGAATCAGCTGCTTCATTTTAGAGAGAATTTAGAGTTAACAAGTAACCAAATGATCACTCAGCTAGTTAGCAGCAGCACCAGGATGCAAATCTAGGTGTGAATAATGGCATGAGTTTTTGGGATATGGAGAAAGAAGCTCTTTATCTGAGCAAAAGATTAATTGAAAATCATCTGCTTTATATTGAGGCCAATCTGCCAAAATATTCAACATTTATTAAATTATTTGAATAAGAATTGAGTAACAAATTTAAATTATTTTAGGTGCAAAGTATTTAATAAGGAATGTGTACATATATTGTGTTTAATAATAAGATTATTTATCTATGGGTAGAATATTTTCTATAAAAATAAAATTTGGGCTGTAACACTGATTAAAATATTATTATCATGGATACAAAAAAAGTAAACTCAAATCAAGTTAAAAGCTTATGAAAGAAAATGCAGCATTTTTTGCCTAGTCTAAGCTTATTTACAGAGGCCTCACAGCTATTCAGACCTTTTTCCTGGAACTTAGATGTAATTAATCATATACCATAAAGTTGAAGAGAAAAATAGTGAGTTTAGTAAAAATGTAACTTATCTAGACTTTGAAAACTCTAAAAAAAGTTTTATACAAGAATTATCCAAGAATTCAGCATAGACAATTAACCTGCTGTCAGTCTATATTAAAGAAATGCAAATACTTTAATGGGAGAAATGTTTCAAGGAAACAAGTCATTTATGATTTTTTAATAAGTTTAGCTCAACAATCAGAACAGATAATAATAATGAATAATAATGGTTTCTTTATATCTCTCAGTTGCACTAAGTGCACTAGTTCGCACCAGTGTAAATGAAGAGAGGTAAGGCAACATGAAATGAAAGGATATCTAGATGATATTTAAATCATATAATTCAGGCATAAGCACTTTCATGTTAATTTATAAAAATTTACAGGTACATTATAAGTAATCACGCAAATGCATTACAAATGCAAATGTGCATTGCAAAATGCAAATAAGATAATTGTAAAGAAATAATGCACATACCATGCTTCTCAAGCAAACAACAGACTTTTTTTTTCCAGCTGAGGAAAATACTTTAATTGAATCTCACCTTATTAGAAAGACATTATTTCCTCCAGAGTCATAAGGTATTAGGAATTGTATCAACTAGGTTTGTTAGTTGTAAGCAACACAAACTACTAGAGCTAATCTAGGCAGAAAATGAATTTAGGGAGAGAAAATAGATAGTTCATAGACTTTTTGGGTGACCTGGTGAAAGCGATCTAAGGTTAGCCTCCAGGAACAATTCCTAAAACCACACCATGGAACTGACCTTGTCACCATCACATCAGCAAATGAATGAGCCATCCCAACCTGCTTCCTCCTGCGGCTCCAATCTCCAGATTAAGTCCCATCTAGTGATATCTGATTCACAAAACCATAGTTATATGCGTGCAGCATAGCTACAACCTGCAAATGCAGGTTCTTTTCAAACTGTCTGGGAAGATGGAGCTTACCCTATGGAGAACTATCAAAGACAGAAAGGGTCAAAGCATGTGGGGAGTTTGGTAGGCAGAATTCCATGATGGCCTTATGATATCTTCTCCTTGGCCTTATACCCATAATCAGTTACACAGCAAAAGGGATGTTCCTACTCACCTCCAAGACACAAGTTAGACTGCTGCCCAGAAGTTAATCCTGCCAATGAGCATGTGTTTAGAAGAGGATCTTAAGACTCAGATGAGATTTCATATTAGTCAATAGTAATTTCAGAATTGTGGAAACCTGAGCATAGAACCAAGTTACAACCTGTCTAGACTCTGACAGGCAAAAGATAATAAATATTTTTATTTATTATTATGCAGCAATGTGAAACTAATACCGGCAGCTACAAACAACAGGTAGCCATACATATATCATACATATATCAGTGCTGAGATGGTAAGGTATTAATAATCTTCTAAAGTACTTCCAAGAGCCAAAATAATTGTAGTAAATTTAATTTAGATTTTCACTTAAAACCATTGTCAGATGCCTTTAGGTGTTCCTAAAAGGTTATTCTCTGGTATAAACAGATTTAGAAATAAAAAGGAAAATAATTATTTAACACTAAGTTTTTTTTGTATTACAATGTAGTATCTAAATATATTATCTAAGAGTTTATTATGTTAAAAATGATATTTATGTTTTATTTTATAAAATCCACAATGAGAATATTTACCTGAAAGGGTATAAGAGAAACAGGGAAAATGAGCAAAATTAATAAGGAGGCTAAACAGATTTATGATGGAGGGATGTAGTATAAATGTAAAAAAAAAATCACGTTTTTATATAGTATTCATGAGATTAAAAAGAAAAGTAATCCTAAAATAGGAATAGATGCCATGTTTTCTCCCTTCCCCATTAAAGTTTCTTCAATGATCTCTAACGAAATAATAACACAGTGTAAAATGGATAATTTAAAAGAGTCCACTTTTTAAAACTGGTTGAAATAAGTTATATCAGTTTGTCTCATTTAGAAAGAGAAGGCGGATAGATGATTGATTGATAGATACAGACAGACAGACAAACTGAGAGATAGATTTGGTTTTGATAGCAAACTGGCTTAATGCCCAAAATAAAACAAAACAAAAATAGTTATGAATGAAGTCCAGAGAGATGCAACGGGAGATTTATGGGAAAGACTATGTTCCCCTCTACTGCTTTGGGGCCTGAACGTCCTATCCATCTCACTAATGAATCCTTTTGAGAATGGAATCTTTTATGACCATTGTTTTTAAACAAGACATGCTAAAGGTGACTGCAGCTCAAGATGTATGAATATCTGTGAATGTGTGTTCAGCATATTCATAGCTATGCTGTCCAGGCCTTACGCTGTCCAAGGAACTGTCACTCTGTTGCTTCCTCCACAAATATTAGGAAAAATCTGTCCTGTTTCAAAACACACACACAGGCACCTCAAAACGAAAAGATACCAAGTCTATAACACATCAAACAATGCCAGCTGATGAACTGCATAAGGAACTTCATTCAGAAAAATATGAAAGTAAACATAACAGTTAAAATAATAAATCTCAGGCAGCGGTTCAGCTCATCTTAAATCCTGAATACAGTAGACCAGTAGAGAGTTAATAGAAAGCTGCCCCTTTTTCTTGATGCTAATTCTTACCATTCTAGATCGGAGGGCTCACATGATTAGAAGGTTATGCCTCCTAACTCCATCCTTGTCCTTACTCCTCCCAGAATTTTCACAATTCTCTTGTTTAACATATTCAGGAAGGAATAAATATGTATGAACAAACAGCAAAAAACCTTTAGGGGTCCATTCTTAAAGTCAGACACTAACAGCTCTGGAATTTGATACAAACATGATTTATGGAGTCAGAATAAGTGATTCATTACAATTAGTAGTTTTAATTTAAAATGCACCCAAACCAGACATTCAAGATGTAGATTATAATGTGATTTTCAACACCACCCCCCACCCCCATGGAGAACATACTTATTCTATTAATTCAGATGAATAAATATTACCCTTTCATTGATATCTCATTAGCCTGACACGAGCTGGAGGATACTGTTCTTTATCATATAATGTATATTTCTTGTTACAAAATGATAAATTTTAAGAAATAGGAAAAGTAATTGTTCCAGAAGAGATGTGCATAACTGGTAATCTCACAAATTAATTCTGCCTGGGCTACATTCCAGTATTCCAGGAGAATAATTATTACCAGAAGAAAGTCCACCACGTGGCAAAAAAAAAAAAAAAAGAGTTTGCATACTGCTCATACCTCCTCACAGGCCCAGCCCAAACTTTGTCACATTCCCTCAAGAAATCTTCCTTTTTTCTATATCCTAATTTCATTAAGATACATGCTGCAAATGAAGATGAGAGTAGAAAATGAGCAGGGAAAAAAAAGTATCAAAGAAATGCATATTATGATCCACATTATGTATACAATTAAGAAATGTGGGCCTTTCAGGATAGTTATGGGTAGTTTTCAGCACAGAGAAGATTACTCAGGATGTTTTAGTAATATCCTTAATTAAAACTAAAGGTGCTAAAACCTAATCTGTCCTTAAACTTTTATGCTTATTATTGCATTAAAAAAATCTAGCATCTGTTTACAACCTCTTGTTTGGAGGATTTGAGTAATGCTGACTGGTTCCCAGGCTACAAACTTGGTAACCAAAACATTTCAAATGTTGTAAACATGTTTTATAAGTTTAATGTATTCTATTTTCTCTATAAAGTTACAAGTATCTGATTGACAAGCCCTTTCAAATACTTCAGCAATTCAGATAAGTCAAATAAACTAACAATATGATGAAATTTGAATCTTTTAATGTTTTAGTACTGTATGTAACCTTAGTAATACTCAACAAAAATCAATTATTGAAGTACATATTTGAAGCAGAAATTAAAAGGTTTTCACTCTAATATAACTGATTTCTTCAAATAAATAAAATACTATATTCACTAATTTCTACCATAACAATATTAGTACCATGGCACTGACTATTTTTTTAAAGTTCTATACTAATCCTAAATATTCCCATAGCTAAATGATGCTTTCCCTCTGGAGGCAATTGCACCCTAGGTTACTTCTTTTTTTTTTTAATATATTTTTATTGTTCTTTATGTCTTTTACATTTTGTATTCCCCTTGGGTAGCCCACCACCAATTCACCCATGATCCATCTCCGTGGTCCCTTGTGTCCTTTTCTACTCCATTTTGTGCCCTTATCCTCCCCCCCGCTGAGTGTCTCTCTCTTATTTGGTTTCCCTATAGTCCTGTTATAAGTGAAACCATTCGGTATTTTTCTCTTTCTTTCTAGCTTATTTCGCTGAGTTTGATCCCCTCTAATTCCATCCATGTCGCTGCAAATTGCATGGGTTTATCTTCTTTGAATGCTGAATAGTATTCCATTGTATATATGTACCACATCTTCTTGATCCAGTCATCTATTTTTGGACATCTGGGTTGCTTCCATACCTTTGCTACTGTGAACAGTGCCGCAATGAACATACGGTGCACCCTAGGTTACTTCTGATTAGTAATTTGACTGGGAGGAGATCTGAAACTTCAGACAACTATGGTAATTCTTACTCCCCACTATTTGTGTGGTTATTACTTGAGGAGTCACTTCCTCAGCACACTTAAGATTACCCCAAAGGCTAGAGATATTGACCACACCTAATTTTTTAATTTATGAAATTCATAAACTATGCTTCTTGCTGCATATGCCTCCGTGGTCCAAGATCCCAGTGGAATCTTTATATCCACCTGAGGGTCCTATATTATCTGGGATCCGCCCTCATCTCCATCCCCCCATTTCCTCTCTAGCTTCTTATTACCCTCTCCTTTAGTCCATCTACAGCAGTTCTCCCGATGCTTTGCTACTGTCCGGTGCTCGTGCCTAGGGACATTTGCTTTGGTTCCTTCTTCCTCTTGAAATAACCATCTCCAGGATGGATACATAACTTGCTTTTTGATGATATTTAAGTCCTTGCTCAGCTATCACCTTCCCATGGTTGGTATCCCAGCCACTCTATATAAAACTGCAACCCTTTTCCGCTCTACTCTTGTCACTATTTCTTTCCTCCCATCAATCATTCAACACAGTTGACATACCATAAATTTAAATGATTTACTTGTTTATTGTCTGTTTCTCCAAAGCTCCATGGGAGATGGGATTCTTTTTTATTTAGTGTTGATTCCCTATAACCAAGAACAATGCCTGACACAGAGAAGGTTCTCAAAATCTGTTGAATGAATGAGTGAATGCACATAATGAAGACACTGACTTCGAGGTACAACAGAGAGAGTCTCTATGTTGATAATATTGTTTTTGGAGCGAGGTTCTTTATTCTTTTAAAGATGAAAAGTTGTACCAGAACTTCAGAAGCTGCTCCACAAGCAATGTGCAGATTTGCAAATAGCATTTCCTATTCCTTGGTGCAGGCTTGCAATGGCCTTTGCTTGTTTTCCAACCATGATTGGTAGTGATTATTCATCATTGAAAGTAAGGTATTCTTTAATCAGAATTTCACTCTTTAAAATCATTCTTCTCTCTTAATTAGCCAAAAGTGGTAACTGAAGCTATGTCCCAGTGCAATTAATTCTGTTTCTTTACCACAGTCTCTTCTTTTCTCATTTGTTCCATTAACCATAAGTGGGGCTCAGAGAGGAATAAATTGTTTTCTCATGATGAAAGGTGTGAATAAAATAATTAGGCCAGTCGATTCCCAGAGTGCAAAGGCTCAGCTTCCTTTTGTAGCTATGTACCACATAAATGCAACCGCAGCATAGTTAGTTGTCAAATATGTTGCAGATGTTCCTGGGTGGAATTCCCTCTGAGTATGGTCAGGGAGGTTTAGTATGGACCAGAAAGGAATCCACCTAAATGTTATTAAACAGGAGGGAACTCTGCAAGGGGAAACTATTGCTCAACTTCTTTTCTCACTGTTAATACAAAACAGAACAAAAGGAGAGCTGACTCTGCAACTCTCCCTGTTCTGAGCAGCTGACTATCTGCTTCCTGTTTTTTATGGAGAGTACTGGGTTAGAGGGTATGTAGTAGAACCACTTGTCATTCAGCTTCTGGTATCAATATTCATTATGTAAGAGTGAAGACATTTTGCCCTGACTTGCACTAGCCCAGGGAAGACCAATTAAACTCCCTTAACAAAGACAATTCCCAAATGTCCAAGACTGAGCCAACTTGGCACTTCTGCCTCTAGGGTATGGGCTCGGTGGGAAACCCTACATGAACACATGCCTGAGCTTAAAGCAAATGCCCCGTGGCGCTGACGGGAAAAAGCCAGGCAGCATCTTGAGATTTTCAAAGCCATGACTCCCCTAAATTCTGTTTTACTTAAATCAAAAGGTAAACATGTACTATTTGAGCTCTGGTAATGCCATATTTGACTACAGGAAGCCTTCCATTCCCATAGGAAGAGATAAACCAGAGAACGGTTAAGAACTTACGGATTACTCCTTCTGCAGTGGGCATTATCCAGTACATTTAGACAAAATGGGGGTCTTTATTTTTTGAGACTAATCTTAAGATTGTTTTTACAGATCTTGAAGGTACAACCTAATACTAGATAAGAGATTTTCTAACTCTTAAGAGATGAAAGTTTG
Source organism: Scalopus aquaticus (assembly GCA_004024925.1). Classification (NCBI taxonomy): domain Eukaryota; kingdom Metazoa; phylum Chordata; class Mammalia; order Eulipotyphla; family Talpidae; genus Scalopus; species Scalopus aquaticus. The sequence continues at coordinate 17,328 of PVIJ01012093.1, read as the reverse complement.
GCTTTATATCTGGAGAGCTTATAGATATTCTGGAAAAACCACGTTAGTGAGCCCTTCAGTTTCACTGATGTAAATAAAATATAGATTCATGACTCAGGAAAGACCTGCAAAGTTAGTATTTACCTGGATGCAGAGAACCAGCTACTTTAACATAACTCTTCTATCTGCTTTATGCTTCCACATTTCTGTTTCAGGTTTATAGTTGTCTCTTGGTTTTATTAAAGAAGGAATTTCTGTTACTCTTTATTACTTTTCTTGTTTTAGGGTAACTGGTCACAGGATTATGTGGCAAAATTATTTTATTATGTCACTTTGAAGACAGAAATATGTATTACTTTTAGATATTTGTCTTATAATTATAGTAACTCATAAGATGGGGATATTTAAAAAAGATGTTTTATTAAAACAAATGGAATTGAAGAGTTTCTGTTATCTTGGGGAGAGGTAATGTTCATCCCTATTTACATAAAAATAGATCTTGGAATTTATTATTTTTTTATGGAAAAAGTTTGCACATGGAAGGCATTGTCTGGATAATTAGGGAGTAGTTCTAGAAGGTGCTATATTTTTCTACAAACTGCACATTGTGAGGAACTTTTAACTTCTCTGGGAAGCCTGGAAGAAAAGGAATTTAGTAGTCTTAAAAATAAGAAGAGGAGAAGAGAGAAGGGGAAATGCATGAATAAAAAACAGAGAGGGAGGAAGGTAAGCGAGAGAGGGAGAAGGGGGGAGAAAAAGAAAGACAAAGAGAAGAAGGGACTGTGGTGCTTATGAGCAAAATATCAATATACAGAAACTGAAAAGAAAGTTAGCCAGCAAGAAATTCTTTGTGGCATCAGTGGCTGATAAATTCTATGAAGAAAATTTTCGCCCTGAGATTTAATTCATGTGCTGGACTGTGTTATGCCCCCTCCCTCCTTTACAGTGGAAAAACTGTCCTACTTGCTGCTCTGCCAGCACAGCAATTCACCACATTTCCTACTCCTCTTTTCAGTGTGTATTCAGTGTCTCACTTCTGGATTCTTCCAATTGGCTTTTAAATTTGAGCGAATCTCAGTGAAATTAGCAAGAAGGAGAGAGACAAAAACCAGATGATTTCACTTATGTGTGGAATATAGAGAAATAAAACAAAATCCCTGCCACAGGGTCTTAATATGTGCTGAAACAGTTTTCCTCTTAATTAATTATTATGTCTTCAGGGAAGTCATCTCTTAAGTCTCCAAATAGGTCAGTTCATCCTAACTTTTCTTACTCTGTACTTCATAACATCTCTGGGTGATCCCTTCTATCTGCATCAACTGTAATTATACATACATTTTTATGGCTATTGGATTATTACACATAACTGACTATGTTGCAAGAATATAGGGATGAAGTTTGTTTTGTTTTCTAGTTGTAGGGAGGTTGCATTTTACTCTTAACACATTGCCTGGCACAGAATGATTCTCAATACAAACATGATGAACCAGTACCCCCAAACAATAATGAAGGGCAGATGGGGAGAAAGGAAAATGACACTGCAGCCTTGAAGGACCATAAGAGTTTGGGAAATTTGGAGAAAAAGGCCCCCAGCATGGAAAGACTTAGACAAGCACATCAGCCCTCAGGCTGCCTCAGAGATAAGGGAGGGGATACAAATCATTTTACTTGGACAGCAAGAGCAAGGATGGCCACAGAATGCTGGACACTTGGGGACATTCAGACAACAAACCTGATGTTTGCAAAGTTGTTATTATTACAATTTTATGAAGGAGGAATAGGGGTTTTATACTCTAGATTAAGTCAAACATTGGACCCAAACTCTATGGATCCAAACAGAAGCCTGTGCAAAAACGCACATTCTCGTTCAACTGGTCTGGGTTGAGGGGCGGGCGAGATATACAGACAGATTTGAGAGTTATTAGACCAAATAACAAAATATATTTTCAATAAATCTATGTCTCTCTAAACATACGGTTAGTATTTTCTTCAACAGAAGTTACATAATCTTCAAAACAAGTCAGAATACATGAATTAATCACTCATTCTTTCATGCAACAGAGATTTGTTATTTACCAATGAGCTGCCTTTAAGTACAAGTGTGCTCATCAGGAGCAAGATGAGGCCGGATGAATAGAAGTACCTGCCCTTAATGAAATTACATTAATGTGTAGTTAGAAAGACAAGATGCTTATGAAATAATCAGAGACACATAAGGTATTATATAAATCTGCCCATAACTTTGCCGAATATCTGGAAAGGGTGCAAAACCACAGATAAGAGGATATTGACCTTTTGTACCTTTCCTTTCACACCTGCTTCTGAGATGTGGCCTCTTTCCTCCCTCTTCAATAGCTCCTATAGTTATGTACGGTGTAACTTTTCTCTGGAACTTGTTGTAAGCACTTTTTGATTTGGATATGTATCAGGTATGTGTGCTCTGCAGACAGTAGGGGGTTAATAAATAGTTTCAAAATCATCAATTACCAGTTAGGGCTTATGTCAAAACCAAGAGATATCAACAGAAAAAGCAAGAGCAAATGAAGTCGAAAATAGGAAGATATAGAGATGAAAAGCTGGCGTGGTGTCAGGAATGACAGTTCAACTGCGGTGGCCTGTTATAAAACAGCAGCCACATTTGTATCAGAGAAGTACCAGTTGACTATCAGGAGGAAAGATAACAGACAACGTTATAGACAGGGTGCTATCTCCAATGGCCTTTGAAGACTAAAGCCTGGGGCACCTCTAGCAAGTGTATAAAGTGGAAGATGAAAGACGAAAAGGTGGAAGCAGAAGAAGGTTCAGCAGAAACACTTGAAGGGGTTAATCTGGCACCAGGACCAGAGAGGATGGGCTGGCAGGTGGGGTCTATTTGTCACAGCAGAGTCAGATGATAATGTCATTCTATCCCGTACCCAACAAGGCTTTATCTCTTTCTGTAACTATACCAACCTCGCAGTGTAATATTATTTCATACTACTAATGAGCTCCCTGAGTTAGTACTTAGGGATCATATGATGTTAAATAAACCCTTATTAAAAAGGCTGGGGAGGAGAGAGCCACAGCCAAGATTCATCAACTAGTTTACTGTGAGCTTGATTCTTTATGAGTTATGTCACTGTAACCTCATACCCAGCGAGTCAGGTAGATACTGATAGCATTCTTGTTTTACTATATGGAAAGCCAACCTGCAATATGCTAGTATATGTTTAATAACTTAAAAATTCTGATTTATAATGTTTGCCAATGCCCATGATATAAGTATTTCCATACTGGTCAATTTCAAGTTACCAACATGTCACTGAATACAAAATTTTGCTTATATGTACACAGTGTAGTATGACACTCCTACAACAGATGTAAATAGCTTCAAGGGCATGATAATAGTAAAATACAGTAAAATAATCAGAAAATTATGAACTTGGAGTATTAATTTTAATATAAAATATTTAGTTGAAAATTTAACTTTTAATAATGCTATGTTTAATAACCAGCTCATAAAGTTCACAACAATTTAATGATCAGTTGTCATGAGCCAGTATAAACTGACTCTAATACACCTCTGCCTCTGCCAGTCCCCTAAGATTTGGAATGCATTCACCATTTCTTACCCTTTCCAGGAAGAAGTGGATATAAGAAAATCTTGTCCCTTTAAATCAAGGACAGAATCTTATTTTAAAATCTGTCTCCAGGACCTCCAGGAGATCCACAGAATGGGGAATCAGAGTCTTATTATGGTGAAGTCTAGGAAATTGTGATAAGCAGATGAGGCATGAGGGTTACCAGGACACAGAAATCACTATAAGAATCAGTATGCAGTCACAGAAATCAAATCACTTTCAAGTGGACCCAAGCTTAATAGAAAGACAGATGTTATATATCCAGACAGGGCTGAACTTAACCCTGAAGATGACGCGTTTTGAAAAGCTGCAGGGCAGGGGAGGCAGTTGATTGCACATGACCAATGAAATGGACTTTGGGTCTGCCTCTCCAACATTCAGATCCCCTCTCTCATCCACACTTTTGTTGGGGGCTGGGTAACGAGAATCATTCATAAACTTTGGGAATTCTGATTCCAACCCTGAACCCCAAGGACAGAGCATACATTCTTGGGGACAAAGAAAATTAGAGTATTCCTACCACCTGGACGCACAGGTGGGGCCAGAAAGACAGAAGGGAGGGTATGCTGGCATTTGAAGTAAACAGTAATTTATTCTTTAAAAAGTGGAGGTGTATATATCTGGGAGTTGTCATCCCATTGGAACCACAATAGTACAACAGCCTTATCATGAAGCAGATACCACTGAATGATAGAGAAAAGGAAAGAAACTAAGTCGTTAGTGATGCAATTGTGTTCCTGGATCAAACCAATCCTGACACCTACTTCCTTCTGGACTTCCAGTTATGTGAGTCAATAAATCTCCATTATTAGTTAAGCCAGTTTGAATTATGTTTTCTAATGTGTGCTTGTTGCTCTAATGCTATGTTTGTTGCTGTAATATCAGTACTGAATGGATTAAAACCAATACAAACTTCAAAAGTCCAAGCAAGTGGTCAACAGAGGGGAACTTGGCCAAACATACCAGAGCAGCCTGAGAAGTGAAAGGTCAGAGAAGGTTGGACTAACTAATAAAGATGACTTGAGTCTTTCCTCAAAAGTACCTTTCTTTGCAGGAAGTGTAGATGTTGCAAGCAAGGGGGAGAATAGGCCTGTCATCTGCAAGGAACGCATGGGTCACTGGGTAGGTTGACCCTGCCCTTTCCCCTGTCTGACAGTTATGGAAAGGAATTTGTTGGTTTCCTGGTGAGCAGAGGTACTGACGTTGCATCATCAGCTTGCTGTGCTGGCCTGGTGTCGGCTCCTTTATCAGATCTCCCAGCTAGAGGAGGTGAGTGCCATGTTGTAAAAGCAGAAAAAGAAGTAAAGGGAAGTTTCCTCCCATTTGCACCTGGAGAAATATGGGGGGGAGAGAAGAGAGGAGGCCAAACAGCTAGGTAACCCACAAATCTGGCAGAGATTATTACATGACCGTGAAAAATCTTTGAAAAATTGGCCTTCACTATGATATGTGATTTTTTTTATAATTAGTTAAGAAATTATAAATTCTATAATTAGTTAAGAAAAATGTCTAGAATCTAAGTCAATGTACATAAAGATACAATCATCAATATCAGAGCTGCATGATACACTCAGACAAGAGCTGCCGCCCATCAATAACTTAACAAACTGCCATCTGCCCCACACAGAGGTGGCGCCACATGGCCGCTTGGGTGAATATGGCAACAACTAATGGAGTGAAAGGAAAGGCAGAGACAATCAAGAGTAAAAACCTGGTACTTCAGTGGTATATTCCTCTGAAGTGTGCCTTCCTTCAGTACAAGAAGTAAAGGAAATACATCTGAAACTGCCCTCAGTAACAACCTGTGCCACTCTTTTTCTGGTCCAAACATGCTAACAATTCAGCTGAATTTTCTGAAAAAAATGGCTTATAATCACAGAGTCCAGCAGTAATTTTAGATGCCACAATCTCTGTTGAGATTATTTTCAGATGTTTTCCTAATTTTCAGATGTTTTCCTTTTCAGAGCTCCTTCTTTTTCCCATTAAGTTTGTTGCTCTGGTGCCTCTTCCCTTTCCTCCAGAAGAGTGAAAATTCTGGTACAAACCTCTATTAGCTTCTGATCTTTCAGTTACCTCTCCACCCCTCCAAAAATGCAGGAATAGGGCAAGAGTTAGTTTCCAAATGTGTCTACCGAATAGTTTCAGATATCGGAACCGGGAAGTCTCAAGGCCCAGGCCAGGCAGAGCTGGACAAACAAGACTTGAACCAGAGTCCCCTGAATAAAAGAGGCTACCCCAAGTGCACCTGAGCCTTTCTGCATATCAAGGAAAGACTTTTTAAAATGTCTAACCTACAAACAAAGACTTTTTAAAATGTCTAACCTACAAACCAAATTTCTTTTAAAAACTAGGGGACATAACTGTTATCTTCTTACTTTATAACGTGCCTCTTTCAAATAAGAATTTGAGGCAAACTTGTCATGAAAAAACTTTTTCTAGAGGCAGGTGTCATCGTGGAAGGAGCCCAGACTCTGAAGTTAGAAAAGGGTATGAATCCAAGTTCACTCACTGACAAGGTCTGTGATTTCTGGCAAGCTACTTAGTGTCTGAGTCTTGTTTTTCCTTTGCTATAAAAAGGGACTGTTGATAACTGCATTTGGGCATGTTGCATGGCTGAGAAATAATCTATAAAAACACATAAATCAGTAGCTGGCACAGAGTAGACATTCAATACTTTATATTTATTTTCAAAGCAAACTAATTGAAACACTTGGGAACCAACATATACCTCTAGATGACTATATGAACATAAAAGATTTTCCCCAATAGAAATTTCCTGTAATTGTATATACTGGCTGTGAGCCAAGTTATGAATCAAGGACCATATATTTAAGCCAATCCTAGTTCAAATTAAAAATAAGTTCCAATAGCTTGCCTCAAAAAGAGAAATAATCAAGATTCCCATTAAGACAAATTCAGTAAAGACAAAAGCATACAGAGCTAGACAAAAGAAGATAGTACCATTCTTTCCTTGAGTGTGTGACTCATTTTCAACTCAAAGATGGTGCACAGGAAACAAATGTCCATTTACTCACTAAGCGGACCAGAGCCTGCAGGGACACAAGACAACACCGCACTCATTTTTTGCATATTCAGACAGAATATTGTGTCCTCTATACTGGACTCAGTCTCATTTGCACAGATGTAACTTTTGTAAGTAACACTGGGGGAAAAGTGCCATTTGAAGGTTCATTCAAAGAGGGTTGGAGGGCCTCCCTGGTGGCACAACAGGTTAAGTCACAGCACTAGGAAGCTACCCACAGCCACTGCAACATGAGTTCGATCCCCGGCCAGGGAGATTCCCATATGGCACAGCACACCTCTCCTACCTTGCCTGCTGCTCCCCTCAGCAGTGTACTTCAGTCGATCTCCTTGTTCTGCTCCCCACTCTGTCTCTGGAAAATCCTCTCACCACCCCACGCCTCTGGCCTACACCCCAGTTTTTGTATGCATAAATAAGTCTTTAAAAAAAAAAGAGGGCTGGGAACCCCATAGAATATAGTGGAGGACTGTGGGTATTCAGTTGGTGGGTATGGTTTAGCAACATTACATCTGAAGGGTGTGATCCTATACCTCTAAATCATACACTCTATTGTTAACCAATGTTACCTCAATTAAAAAATAACAAAATAGTGGGGGGAGGGGTGACTACTAAAAGGACATATTTGCTTGGGTTTGATGTTAACCTTCGGGTCCCAGGATGGTCTCCCAACCATGCTAAGCCAGCAAGAGCAGAAGACCAAAACATCACAAAAAAAAATATGGTACTTCAAAGATGTATAAAAAGGACAAGCGTTTTTCAAGAAGGCTTTCCTTTGATGAGGTTAGCGTGGAGGTAGCTGGTAAACTGAGGCTCTCTTGACTTGGCAGTCTGATATAATTTTCATATTGTATGTGGGAAGATAATGCACCCAATGTATAGGACAGCTATTCTACTTTATCAAGCAGCCGTGTTCTCTCAATTCACTAACAAATGTGCAGACAAATGTACATTGTGGCAAATGCAAGGAAATCACCAGCTTGTGTTTAAAACTTAAGTCTCCCCATTCTTTAAAGGGTAGCATTACTCAGGCAATAGGATCCATGGTACCAACATCACCCTCTCTCCCCAGACTCCTTTAAGACTCCAGAACACTGCAATGGCTGATACACTTCAGTGTGTGAGTAATTGTGATTGCAGACAGACCATTATTGTCGAGCAATTATTATGATAATCATTAACTCTCCAACAAAGGTTTCACTGTGAAAGAAAAACACTCAAAATAGATACCCATATTTTGAACAAAAATAGTCCTTCAGCAAAGTAGAGAGCCAATCAATTTTTATCAAATGACTGAATCAAAGGATGACGACATATTTTCTGTGGATTTTGATGCCGTTCTACAGGGAAACTACCTGTTTTTCCTTCAATCACAGCTCATTCCTAGGAGATGAGGCTATTTATACACTAAGTCATAAGCCACCAACGTCATAAAGAGCAGATTCAGAAACTCTAATCTTTGCCTGTTCCGTCATGAAGTTCTTCTCCACTTTCTGCCAAAAAAAAAAAAAAAAAATCCCCTTTTCCTGCTGTTTCCACACTGAAATATTTATGGGCTGACGCCCCCTTTAGTCATCACTGAGTTAAGCTGCAATCTTTTCATCATCTGCCAGAAGTCATTTTCTCCATCGGCTTAATCATTTCATTGACTTCTGACACCACCCAATGTGCCCACATCCCTTCAGGTTCCAAAAATGGAAAACAGCTCTTCAAGGAGTACAGGGAAGCTCAGCAACCTTGAACTGCTGGAATTGTAGAGCATACCCTCTCTTGCGTGGAATCCTCTCAGTACCTCATACCTACCGGCAAGCTGCAATTTTAATCAGAGCTCCAGGGTGGCGCTACAGCACAGGAGAAGGTGCTCAGCTTTGATGCCAAGCACACCTGGGTCCTAAAGTTGGCTTTCTGATTTACTACTACATGACCCCAAGCAAGACTTTTAGCCTTTGTAAATATTAGATTTTAGAAAACAGCTTGAGGGGTGGGCCTCCCTGGTGGCGCAGCGGCTAAGCACTGGGCTGTGGAGCTGTCGGCAGCTCTACGCCCATCCTGGGAGATTCCCACATGGCGCAGCAGACCTCGCCTTGCCTCGCCTGCCTCGCCTTCTGCTCCCCTCAGCAGTGTATTTCCGTCGATCTGCCTGTTCTGCTCCCAGCTCCGTCTTTGGTGAACCCTCTTGCCGCCCCACGCCTCTGGCCTGTACCCCAGCTTGTATGCATAAATAAATAAATCTTAAAAAAAATAGAAACAGCTTGGGGGAAACACCAGCTACATCATAGGATTCTGGTGAGAAATAAATTAGTTGATGTATGTAAATGGCCTCTATGAAGTCTATAGATATATACACTTATATATACATATACCGAGAACATAGTATTTGTGGCATACCCACCAACCCCAACATCTAAGATCTAAACTAATTCCTCTCTATCTCTTACCACACTCTATTCAATATTCCAGGAATTTTTGTCCACCCTTCCTCCATTTTTTCTGAGCTCCTCCATTTCTCTCCTGATCTGAGTCACGGTGAGATCTGCTACCCTTGATCTGAACCACTGCTATTGCTTCTGGGACAGCTGTAACAGCTGCCTCCTGACTTGTCTCCTCCTTTGACTCTTGCTCCTTATAATCTGTTCTTGACACAGAATTGACATTATCTTTTGGAAAGATTCAATCCGTCCACTTTACATAAAACCCACCATTGGTTCCCTATTACACTCAAAAAATTTTCAAAATTCTTAAACTGTTATAGGGTAACCCGTGGGGTGCCTGTCTGGGTTCTCACCCGTGTGCTTCAATGGTACTTAAAAGTCTCAACTGCAGACACACACAATAAAATTAATAAAAGGGTTTATTTACAAAAAGGGAAAGAAAAAAAGATAAAGAATAAATTGGTGAATGCATCCTACCAGTTCCACTGAGCTAGAATCTTATTGCCTACTCAGGAAAAACTCTGGCAAATCCACACCAAGGACAAAAGGCCTCTCCAACCCCCCAGGTCTGGTTTGTAAGTCCCAAAACCCCTCCTTAACTCCTCCCTCAGTCGTCAGTATCCTTTCTTCAGTGACGATGGCATTCTGGGATTCATAGTCCTAGGTGTCTTGGATGTCTCTGGCTTGAGGTGGGGGTGGGGTCCTGGGACAATCTCCTTTCCTGAGGACCACCCTCTTGCAAAACCATGATCACCAGGGCCTCATGTGACCTATGTCTGTGTGTATCTCTGAAGTTATCCCTCCACTCTTCTCATTCTCTCCGCTTCTGGTCACCTAAGCCTTTATATAGTTCTTGGACTCACAAACTTTTTTCTCATACCAGCACCTTTGATCTTGCATTTGCTGGGTCTTTAATATTTTTCCCTCAAATCCTCAGATCTTTGTATGGCTCGATCCTTCTCACATTCAGGTCTAAGGCCAGATATCACCTCCATATCATCACTCCCAGGGCTTCAACAAAGTCCCATCCTAGCATATAATTTCATCTTACTTTCCTTATATACCACTTAATAATACCTGAAATTATCACATTTATTTCTTTCCTTATAAAATGTCTGCTTTACCCACAACAGAATATCAGTCCCATGACAGGAAGTTCCTTGTCAACTTTGCTTATTTTTGTGTTGCCATCTTCTAAAATAGAGTCTGACAGGAATTAGGCACTTGTCAATAAATATTTGACAAACAGATGAATCAGCATTTTTAAGCCTAGCCTGGTAGAAATGAGCTATAGCATATTTTCCATAAATATGTAATCACCAATCAGGATAATGCAGTCTTAAGGTGTCCTCACAAACATAAATACCCATGCCATAACTCTTGCACAACCAGATAATTCTGCGGCATTAAAAAGTGGTTCAGAACACCAAGCTTATTTTAATCCTACCTTTCCTATTTTCTCTGTGTCCTTGGACAAGTTAGTTAACGTATTCAGTTTTCTTCATCTTAAAAAATAAAGACATCAGAGAGTTTTGGAAGGATTAAATGAGCTAAGCCTTTAGCCCAGTTCCTGGAACAAGGTGGCACACTTAATAAATGCAGGTTATTATTACTTTGGTTATTGTTATTATGATAATTAATTCTGGCATCACATTTTAAAAGAACATTGACAAATTGGAGCTCATCCAGAGGAGAACAAACAATCCTGTGAAGGGTCTGGAAACCACAACTTGTAAGGAACGATTTGAAGAGCTGAGGATGTTTACCTTGGAAACGACAGATTTTAAGAGGAACATGATAGCTTTTAGAAAAAGAAAACACTGAAAAGAACTGTCTCAGGGAAGAGGAGTTAGATTTATTCAGTGTTATTCTAGAAGACATAAACAGAATCAAAGAGTAAAAGTTAAATCTTGAACTCTTTAAGGTCTAAAAAACCAAACTAACCAAACCCAAAATAAGATTGAAATCTACTTATAAAAGTAAAAGAAATTAAGACATAACTCTATATTTCACAAAAACTATATATGGAGCCATTTACAATTTCTTCCATAATGATGACTGTTTCAATATGAAAAATGTGTGTGGCATGTAAACTGCAAAAAGCCACCTATGAAATACATGCGTGTTTGCTATGATCACGGGACCATAAACATGAGGATACAAGCATAAACACTAACACATGGTATGTGTTGCCTCATAAATGTTGATGCAGAGACCAGTCAACCTCTTTGAAGGAATGGCATTCAAGAAGTGATATGGTCAGGGGATGGGATTAGTAAGGAGAACCCTGAAAAGATCTGAAAGCTCCATGGGTCTCTAACTCTATGAAACATATTGTTAGGAGCATGATAATACAAGGCAGTGCTTTTGAAGGAGTAGAGAGAGTATTAAGCTCCTCAAATAGCTTCATTTCTTCCCAGCTAAAATAGGCCAAAAAAAAATTTAATTTCAAGAGATCCAAAATGCTGGGCTCTATGGTCTAATGAGAACAATGTGCATCAGTAGGTGTTGCTGGGCACAATTTCTCTTCTGCCCCCGCAAAAGCCTGTTAACCTTCCTGGCTCTCATTTTCTGGGTCCTTTCCTGAAATAAAGGAAGTTGCATGCCTTCTAATTCTGAAAGTCTATGATTCATCTTATTTTGTTTGACAAATATGAGCTTGGCCAAGAAGTAGAAGCCACCTGAATTTTGCAAATAAGTAATTTCCAAGAACACTAACAAAGGAATAACTTAAGGAGAATTCTGATCCAAAAATTAGAGAGGGTGTTTTCCCCATGCCAGATTCCAAAAACAATAAATGATTCCTTTTATAATTTGATGGACAAAAGTTGAACTCTAATACAGGTGTCTCCCAGTGGAGTTTTCCAGTAAAGTCTCTTTGTTTTACATGTGAGAGGACATTAAGTACTCACCTACACTGGTTTCTTAGTCCTGTGCTCTCCTTCACTGTTGTTAAAGTTCCAGGCAGAACTTTCAGATCATCTTAATCCTGGAAGGGCCAGTAGAAAGCTTATTACCATTTTCAAGCATTAAGGACACTAAATGATCCTCTCTTGAGATCAACCTACCGCCCATTTTATACCTCAAATGACATACATTGGTGGAAAAAAAAATGTGTTTTTCTTTTTCTATCAGAAAACTAAGAGATGGCTTCTTTATTATTCATGAATTATTCATGAAGCTATTACAAAGGGGCAACCCCAAACAACTTCTCAAGACATCATGTAAGACACATTTATAAAGAAGCCTGGAGACCAGCCCCATTCTCTTCAATTGCTGGGTTACGATTCATAAAGACTATTTTGTGGGAATGAAACAAATGACAACTCTGCTGGTGAGAGATCCAGCTCACATGTTTCAGATGTTGGGTTATAACATGACAATGGTCGAGAAGCACCTGCCTCCGTGCCCAGAATTGACCTAACATCCTCAACACAATGACTTCAGGTTCAATTGGTTATCATCTGAAAGGAAAATAGCCTTTTCTTTTAGCCTTTAGCAATTAGCTGTTAGAGAGCAGAGGAATGGAGAGAAATGTCAAGGCCCCTGCTCTGCCCAGTACCTGCGGAGCCCAGGCCAGAGCAGGAGAAATGTGCTGCTTTTTCACCTTCGCTTAAGGGACTCTTTCTGGTTGATCTTTGGAACTTGTGCTGCTTACTTAATTCAACTGGTGTTGATTAGCCAACCTCCTGGGCTTTGATATCCTTGTTTGCTTTTTTTTTAAATCACTTTAGCTTATTTGGGTTATTCTTTTATTCTCTTTGACCTTTATTTTGAATTTTATTTTATCTTAATTGTTCTTTGCTCATGGTTTGCTTCCTTCCACTTTTTTTTTTCCCCTGGGGTGTTTTTTGATGAAGGAGTTGAAAGAAGGGTCATTTTGTTTCCGTATTATTTAATCTTTATAAATCCTTTCATCTTATTTTTTATTCTAGTTTTATGGCTATTTTTTAACCTTTTATTGTCGACAATTACCAGTTCTCTGAAAAAGTGCCAGCAAATAAAAAACATGTATATACAGGAGTTTGACTAGGAAGACAGCCCCTTTCCCTCTGCTGGGTATTCCTTTCTACCTCAATCATTCTGTCAGGGACCCTGGCCCCTGAAGCTGACCTACACAGATTGACCAGCAACACAGCACAATTCCCCTCTCTGGTCTCTTCTATTGTATTTTGTTTCCATTGTTCCAGCAAACTGAGGCAGCGAACCCCACTCCTCTGGAGAACCAAAAGCTTACAGTTCTGCCAAAAAGCCAGTAAAATAGGACGTACCACACCAGAGAAGCCAGGCCCTGTCACCATTAGGAGCCACAGGACTTAGTCCTAGGACTTCCTCTCTTCTCTGTCTACACTTAGTCTTTGAATGATCTCTTAGATGGCATCCACATGACAATGAGCCCCAAATCTGTATCTTTAGAACCCACTCTCTCCCCTGAACCCCATAAAGCTATCTTCCCACTTGAAATCTCAATTTAAATCCCCACTGGGCATCTCAATTTGGTATGTCCAAAATTAAACTACTGACTCCATCCTCCTGCTGAACCACCATAGTCTTCCCTGTATTAGAATGGAAGCACCATTCTTCTAGACAACAAGGCCAAAATGCTAGGGGCCATCTTTTACTACTGCATTTCTCCTGCACCCTATATCCAACCAATCAGCTGATCCCATTCAGACTTTGACCACCTTTCACACAGGGTATTTTAGTAATCTACTTAATGGTCTTTTTCTTTCCATCCCTTCATTCTCTTCTCATTATACAATAACTGGAGTGATCCTCTGGCAATATTACAGACCACAGTGTTGTACTGAGAACCTGCAAATGACTCCCCTTCTTACTGAGACTAAAAGCCTAAATCTTGACTAGGATCAATAGGATTATCTATGATTTTCTCCATGACCTAGCGCTTCACTCCCCTGTTACTTATCTAACCTCATCTCATCACTTTTTCCCTGGTTTATTTTATTCTGGTTCTGCTCACTTCCTTGATGCTCCTCCACCACTGTTCTGTGGAAGAAGAGCAATCATGCTCCCACTAAAAGGACTTTGTATTTGTTCTCTCTCCTCCTTGAACTCTCTTCCACCAGATATTTACAAGGCTTAATCCCTCACTTCCTTTGAGTTAATGCTTATGTCACTTTATCATCCCATATAAAATAATACCTACCCTGCCATTCTCTCCCCTTCTCCTCTTCATTTTTCTTAACAGTATTCGTCACCATCTGCCACAATTGGTTATGTGTCTCCCCTTTTCTAAAGTGGGAGGTCCACTACAAGCTATTCTTTCAGTTTTACTTATTGCTGTATCCCTATTGTCTAGACTAGTGCCTGACACTAGAAGATTCTGAAGAATTGTTTGAAGACTTAGTGAATAATTTAAAAAGCAATTCAACAAATCCTAGTATTATAATTCAAGTAGCATTTTCAACCAGTGTGTGTCAGTAATGGGAGTGTGGAGAAGGGATGGGGAAGAAAGTAAGAAAAAAAAGCAAAAAAGGAAGATATGAACTATTGATTAGACTTTCCCTGTATCAGACACTGTAATAGATGTCTCTTCTGGGTTATTACTTTTAATCCTAAATTTTGTAAGATTAATGAAACTACTGTCGTGTTACATGTTTTCTGTAACTTATTCCGATATCTATTATCTTTTCACTTGAATTATAGTACATTTGTCTGCAAGAAACATAGCCTTTAGAAAATAAGTCTGTTAATCAGAATGGGGGGGCGGTGCAAAGGCCACTGCTGGTGCTGGGAAAAAGAAATGCAGAGTCTAGCAGTGAGCTAGACATTGGACAGCACTAGGAGTAAAAATTCTGCAGTGGTTATATCTGTGGTGACCATGCAGATTTTTCATGAAAGGATTAACAAAACCCTTTAGGTGCAAAAAAAAAAAATATTGTACATTTCCCCAGCTTTCTATGGTAAAACAATTATGGCAGGTAAACATGGAATAATGACCTAGCTTATCCTGATGAATGGGAAACAGAATGGAGCCATGAGAAAGCATACAAAGTCTCAGGGGTTAACCTCAACATGTAGAAACAAGACCTTAGAAAGAATGTAGCATTTGATCCGGATCTTAAAGAACTGACAAACTGTAGTTAGAGGTCTGGTATAAGGAAACCTATAGTGTAAAGAAGGGCAGAGAACTCTTAGAGTACATGGTGTGCAAAAATTAGCTTTGAGTATTACCTCAATAAAAGTTTATTTTTAAAAAACTTTGCATTTTTAAACACAACATGGCAGACAACTTCTAAGATGTTGCCTATTGATCCTCACCTCCTGATAGTTATGCTGTTGTGTAATCCTCCCACTTAAATGTGAATGGGACGAATGACTTCTGGTCAACAGACCATAGCGAAGATGGGATGTCACTTCAGTAGAAAGGATCTATAAGACTGTGACTGTCTTTCTAGCACATTCCCTCTACTGCCTTCTTGGCTTGTATCCTTTGAAGAAGCAGGCTTCATATTGGAGAAGCCTATATGGCAAAAAAAACTGAGGGAGTCTCTAGGCAACAGATTGTAGGCTCAAAAACCTTCTCCATTCATGCCTCCTCACCAAAATTTTAATTCCAGATTTGTGAGAGATTCTGACTCAGGGGACCCAACTGAACTATATCAGGATTCTTGACCCACAGAAACTGAGGTAATAAATGTGTGTTGTTTTAAGCTTCTAAGTTTTGTGGCAGTTTGTAGCAGAACAACAGATAACTAATTCAATGACAGACTCATGAAACATATGTATTTTTCCCCAAAATCTTTTTCATAACAAATCTTTTAATTTTTAATTCAATCATTCATTTGATAAATATTTATGAAAGGTCTTCTTTATGCAATTATTGTTGCTATAGCGACTATGAAGCCTGGATAGAGAAGTTGGAGAAAGACTGTCCCTTCGAAAAGTCTAGTGAATAATTAAGGTGTACTCATAAATAGCTACAAAACTAGGTAGAAAATGCTAAGCCACCAGGAGAAGCTGGACATGATCCAGCTTTGACGATCAAGATCATCAAAGAGCCACATAGCTTCATGATACAGGAGCATTTAAGTGGATCTTAAGTAACAGTTGGGGCATGCAGAGATAAGTAAAGGATGGATATAAGCAAATATATTGAGGATTATGGGGTATGCCCAACAGCCAACTCCTCTTGACTACAGTATAGGAGCATACAGGGGAGAGAAGACTCAGATAAACAGAACTGGAGAAGTAGAGCATGGCCATTTTGTTAAGTTCCTTGAACACTGGACAAAGGACTAAGAGTTGGTTTATTTTGGAGGAGCAGTCATTCAAATTCCACTGCTAAAAACAATACAGTCCCAATTTCTTTTTATGAAACTTTCTCATCCTATAGCTAATACTTTTAAATATTGGGCTAATGGCAAAAATTTCCTATACTTCTACCATGCCCCAGTTTATTCAATATTGCCTTTCTGGAATAAATGGCTATCTGCACCTTATGATGCAATTTGAAGATCTGAGAATCACTGAAATTGAGAGATTAATAATCTATATTGATGGGTTGTTTTTTTTTTTGTTATGTATGAATTACTTTGCTCAATGTCTTCATTTCCAGCAAAGAAAAACTCTTCCACCTTCCCCCTCCAAAATCTCACTTACTTTAACCTATTTACTTTAATTCTCATATATTCATCAGGCTTTATAGGTAGGCCACATGGATGCAAAATGTATATTTATGTCTAAATTGTATAAAACTTGTGCATGAGATTTCGTTGAAGGTAGCTAAAATGGCACAGTAACAGATCATTTTCACTTGTGCGTTTACCAGCATGCAATCATTTCGAAAATCTATTCCACAATACTTTGAAATTAATATTCATTGGAGGTTCTCTCTAGTTGCTGTAAGTTACAATATTCTTTGGAGCTGTTTCAAAATGTTTCAAAAACTGTCTTCTCAACCAGCAGGGTATGGCTCATTTTATAGTCTTTAATGTGTTATTTTAGGGGCTAGCATAAGCTTACTACCATGCTCACCTAAGTAGTAAAATTTTATTGAGTTCCTCTGTAAACTTCAAAATCTATTTCAATACTCCAAGCAGAACATAACTCAAGCAGTCCTCAGGCTTTCAAAGTATCAACAAATATTGGGCATTGTCACTTTCGATTTTGCACTGAATAGATCTAATCACACTTGCAGCACATGTAATCCATGACAGCATCTGTGCAATGATCACATTACCCTGCCCATACTTTGCCAGATAGAAATGGTTTACAACTTGCAGACACAATTTGT